>JAAVTG010000798.1:0-165965 GCA_011947345.1 Phytophthora quininea
AAAAACGACCAGGCGGGGAATCGAACCCTCGATCTGTCGAGTGGGAGCCTCCATACTCAACCACTAAGCCAAACTGCTTCAACTAGAAACGTCACTCACCTACTCCTAACATGCAGTTCCTTATGCATCCTCACGCGCGTCCACGCCACTTGAGCACTTGGACACGCTCCCATCCGCTTGTTCTCACGCACACGCACCGAGTGCGTCTCATCTTGAGCATTAGACGCTGCGCAAAGCCTTGCACTTGTGTAGAGACACGCAACGCACCCTGCGCGCGAACCCACTTTCACACGGGTTTTGACAAACCACCGTTTCAAGTGCGAGCGCCACGCACACGCGTCACTTTCTTCAACACTCTCCCTTGATGCGCGTGCTTGGCGTCTTAGTTGTCCATGACAAGTCCGGCGATGAACTGGCGGTGCTTGGGTCGCGCCAACGCCTTGGTAAACCCGTCCGCTATCATCTCGTCCGTTGGCTTGTACTCCAGCACGATGATCTTGTCTTCCACCTTCTCACGCAAAAAGTGATACTTGAGGTGGATGTGCTTGGTGCGTGAGTGGTATGCTGGGTTCTTGGCCAGCGCGATGCAACCTTGGTTGTCTTGAAAAATCGTAGTCGCACCCACGCACTCATACCCCACATCTTGAAGTAATTGACGCAGCCACACCGCCTCTTGAGTGGCATTGTACAGTGCCATGTACTCTGCCTCCGTGCTCGACGTTGCCACTGTCGGTTGACGCTTGGACTTCCACGAGATTGCACTGCCGTTCAGGAAGAACACGTAGCCTGTAGTCGAACGCCGAGTGTCCAAATCATCCGCCCAGTTCGCATCCGCGTAGCCGATTAGCTCTCCCTTAGTCCCGCCGTTGAACACGAGTCCCAGGCCTTGAGTCGTCTTCAAGTACTTCAAAATCCGTTTCGCAGCCACCCAGTGAGACTTGTTGTAGCACTCGCAAAACTTGGCCACTTCACCCACAGCTTGAGCAATGTCCGGGCGCGTGCAAGTTGCGAGGTACATCAAAGCCCCCACCAACTCGCGGTACGGGTACTTCGGCACGAATACCTCGTCTTCTGCCGGCTTCACCAGTTTTGAGTTGCTGTCCGCCGGTGTGTGCACTGCTTTGCACTTTTCCACGCCAAACTTCTCTGCGAGCCGCTGAATGTACGCCTGCTGGTTCATGACGATGATCTTGTCCTCGCGGTCGCGGTGGATCTCGATCCCGAGGCAGTACTTCAGCTCTCAAGCTCCTTGATGCTGAACTCGCGCTTGAGTGCCTCCTTGATCTCCCCAATCTCCGCTTTCGTCCTGCTGAAGATCATGAGGTCGTCCACGTAGACGATGATGATGCTGAACTTTGAGACCGAACGCCGAACGTACACGCATGGATCTGCTGCAGACCGATGAAAACCTTGGTTCTCCAAATGCTTGTTCAGCTTGCTGTTCCACTGACGTGCCGCTTGCTTCGTGCCGTATAGTGCTTGCATCAATAGGCATTTCTTGTTGGGGTTGGCTTGGTCTTCAAACCCGTCCGGCTGCTCCATATAGAGCTCCTCTTCCACATCACCGTAGAGAAACGCAGTGTCAACATCCACGTTTTCTGCCTCCATGTCTTCCTCTGCAGCAATTGCCACAGCCGTGTTGATGGACTCCTTGCGTGCGACCGGAGCAAAGGTCTCCGTGTAGTCAACCCCTGGACGCTGCGTGAAGCCCTTCGCTACCAAACGAGCTTTGAACTTGATGATCTTCCCACTCGGGTCACGCTTGATACGGAAAACCCACTTGCACCCGATTGCCTTCTTGTCCGATGGCATATCCACCAGCTTCCACGTGCGGTGATCCTCCAGCGACTTCATCTCGCTTTCCATAGCGCGCAGCCACTCGTCCTTGTACTTGCTGCGCATCACTTCGTCGTAAGACACCGCACGCTCGCCATCGTCGTCTTCGGTGAGGAAGCAATAGAGGGAATCGAACTCAGCCTCGTAGTCATCCAAGTTGAACTCACCCCGTCGAGTCCCGGGGTACTCGTCTTGGTAGCGCACAACTCCGCGTCGCTTGCGTGCCGGACGCACCATCCACTCCTCTTCACCGTCTCTCCCTGGCGTGCTAGAGCCACGCGTCGGCACAGAGTCGGTCGGTCCGCTGTGATCTTCGGGTTCTTGGAGTGGGCGAGTTGGGGGCGTGCGGAAACCTTCGTCAGCGCTGGGTTCTTGCGTGCGCTCGCCTCCCTCGTCTTCTTCATCGTTGTCGATGATGTCGATCACCTCCTGGTTGGCCTTCTTCGCCATCGTGACCGGCGGGGCTTCAGCAAAAGTCACACTCCTTGAAATCACGATCGAGTCGTCACTTGGGTCCAGGAGTCGATATGCTTTGTGCTGCTTGGCGTATCCGAGGAAAACGCACTTGATCCCCGAGTTGTCCAGCTTTTTGCGTTTCTCCTTGGTCGCATGGGCGTAGCACTCGGTCCCAAAAACGCGCATGTGCTCCAGACGTGGCTCCCTCTTGAAAACCAGCCGGAACGGACTCGAGTGCGGGCTTGACGTGTTAGGTAACACGTTTCGGATGTCTGCAGCCGTCGTGATAGCCTCACACCAGTACGATTTGTCCATGCCGCTCTCCTCCAGCATGCAGCGTGTCATTTCCACCAGCGTACGGTTCATGCGCTCTGCCATGCCGTTCTGCTGCGGGTTGTACGGCACCGTGAACTCTTGCTTGATTGTCTTGTCGTCGCATAGAGTCTGCATCGCCGCGTTGCGGTATTCACCGCCGTTGTCACTGCGCAGCACCTTGACCTTGATGCCCGCACTAGTTTCCACTTCCTTGAGAAACTTCTTGAACGCCTCACACACCTCACTCTTTTTATGGAGTGGGTAGATCGTCACAAAGCGACTCTTCATCAGAATGAAGCTCACAATGTACTTGTAGCCCGACTTGGACGCGGGAGTGACAGGTCCCAACACGTCGGAGCACACAGTCGTGTCCTTGCGTGCGCTCTCCTGGCTTCGAGCCCCTCCTTGGTCGAACTGAAAGGCTTGCGTGACTGTTTCGCGGTCGCACACACGCCGCACACAGTACCAGGCTCTGCCAGCACACCCTTGAGTTTCCCATCCTTGATCATGGAGTTCAACGTGCTGAAAGACACGTGACCAAGTCGCCGATGCCACACATCCACGCTGTCTTCAGCCACATGACACTCGTCGGCGCCCTCAATGTTGAGGTACATCAGCTTGCCTTGCTTCCTGCCCGTCGCCACCACTTGGTTGCCGCGTTTCACAACGCACCGCTCGCTGTCCATAGTCACGGTCATGCCGCGTGCCGTTGCAGCCGTCAGGGAAAACAGGTTCTTGTTCAAATCTTGGACGTGGAGCGTGTTTTCCAGCCGCGCGTTTATCCACGCACCCCCAGTCCAGACACGCAAAACAACTGTTCCAACCCCGAGAATCTTCAGGTTCGCGCTGTTCTTTGCGCTCAATATGCTGCGCGCAGTCTTTACAGCCGAGTAGTCGTGAAACGCGTCGCGTGTCTTGCACATGTGTGCCGACGCACCGCTATCCATCACCCAACACTCGCTCGCAAAAGCTTCGGTCGCGTTAAACGCAACGTTTGACTGGTCTTGGGCGCCTTGATCGGGACTTGCCTCGGAACGGCAATCCCTCGCGTAGTGGCCTTGCTTGCCACAGTTGTAGCACTTGAATGACCCCTTCTTGCGCCCCCGCGTGCGTTCTTCTTCTGTTGCTGCTGCTTCCCACTGCCCTTGCCGGCAAGAAGCGCAGTCGCCTCTTCGATGCGCGTCGAGTCCTTCTGACGCACTTCTTCCGCAATCAGCTTGCTCACCAGGTCTGCTAGCTTGAACTCAGTCACCGACATGCGAAACGCTTGAACCAGAGCCTCGTAGCTCGATGGCAGACTCCGCAGCATAGTCGCGCAGACGTCTTCCTCAGTTGGCTCACAGCCGGCGTTCTTCATATCCATCACGAGCTTCTCCAACTCCGTCACATGCTTGCCGACAGATGGTGCCGTGAACTTGAACGCCGAAAACTTCTCCTTGAGCCACAGCCGGTTCGCCATGTCTTGAGTCTTGTGGAACTTCTTCAACGTGTCCCACGCTTCCTTCGCAGTCTCGCACGTCACCACATGCATCAACTGCGAGTCGTTGAGGTTGAGCACAATCGCCGCGTGCGCTTGTTGCTCCTTCTCTGCCGTCACTCCGCCTTCCGCGGTGACCGCTTGCCACAATCCCTTGGACATCAGGTACATCTTCATCTTGTAGCTCCACAGCGAGTAGTTCGAGCCGTCGAAAGGCTCGACCTTGAACTTGGTGTCGGTACTTGGGCTCATAACCAAAAGGAAGTTGGACTACGAGCTGCGGAGGTTGGAAGGGTTAAAGACGGCTTCGGGCCGAGATTGCAAAACCAAAAGTGAGATTGATTGAGTGAGTCTTAGCTGCTAGCCTGCTTCCTACGCTCTCTTGTTGGCAAAAGAAAAACGACCAGGCGGGGAATCGAACCCTCGATCTGTCGAGTGGGAGCCTCCATACTCAACCACTAAGCCAAACTGCTTCAACTAGAAACGTCACTCACCTACTCCTAACATGCAGTTCCTTATGCATCCTCACGCGCGTCCACGCCACTTGAGCACTTGGACACGCTCCCATCCGCTTGTTCTCACGCACACGCACCGAGTGCGTCTCATCTTGAGCATTAGACGCTGCGCAAAGCCTTGCACTTGTGTAGAGACACGCAACGCACCCTGCGCGCGAACCCACTTTCACACGGGTTTTGACAAACCACCGTTTCAAGTGCGAGCGCCACGCACACGCGTCACTTTCTTCAACACTCTCCCTTGATGCGCGTGCTTGGCGTCTTAGTTGTCCATGACAAGTCCGGCGATGAACTGGCGGTGCTTGGGTCGCGCCAACGCCTTGGTAAACCCGTCCGCTATCATCTCGTCCGTTGGCTTGTACTCCAGCACGATGATCTTGTCTTCCACCTTCTCACGCAAAAGTGATACTTGAGGTGGATGTGCTTGGTGCGTGAGTGGTATGCTGGGTTCTTGGCCAGCGCGATGCAACCTTGGTTGTCTTGAAAAATCGTAGTCGCACCCACGCACTCATACCCCACATCTTGAAGTAATTGACGCAGCCACACCGCCTCTTGAGTGGCATTGTACAGTGCCATGTACTCTGCCTCCGTGCTCGACGTTGCCACTGTCGGTTGACGCTTGGACTTCCACGAGATTGCACTGCCGTTCAGGAAGAACACGTAGCCTGTAGTCGAACGCCGAGTGTCCAAATCATCCGCCCAGTTCGCATCCGCGTAGCCGATTAGCTCTCCCTTAGTCCCGCCGTTGAACACGAGTCCCAGGCCTTGAGTCGTCTTCAAGTACTTCAAAATCCGTTTCGCAGCCACCCAGTGAGACTTGTTGTAGCACTCGCAAAACTTGGCCACTTCACCCACAGCTTGAGCAATGTCCGGGCGCGTGCAAGTTGCGAGGTACATCAAAGCCCCCACCAACTCGCGGTACGGGTACTTCGGCACGAATACCTCGTCTTCTGCCGGCTTCACCAGTTTTGAGTTGCTGTCCGCCGGTGTGTGCACTGCTTTGCACTTTTCCACGCCAAACTTCTCTGCGAGCCGCTGAATGTACGCCTGCTGGTTCATGACGATGATCTTGTCCTCGCGGTCGCGGTGGATCTCGATCCCGAGGCAGTACTTCAGCTCTCCAAGCTCCTTGATGCTGAACTCGCGCTTGAGTGCCTCCTTGATCTCCCCAATCTCCGCTTTCGTCCTGCTGAAGATCATGAGGTCGTCCACGTAGACGATGATGATGCTGAACTTTGAGACCGAACGCCGAACGTACACGCATGGATCTGCTGCAGACCGATGAAAACCTTGGTTCTCCAAATGCTTGTTCAGCTTGCTGTTCCACTGACGTGCCGCTTGCTTCGTGCCGTATAGTGCTTGCATCAATAGGCATTTCTTGTTGGGGTTGGCTTGGTCTTCAAACCCGTCCGGCTGCTCCATATAGAGCTCCTCTTCCACATCACCGTAGAGAAACGCAGTGTCAACATCCACGTTTTCTGCCTCCATGTCTTCCTCTGCAGCAATTGCCACAGCCGTGTTGATGGACTCCTTGCGTGCGACCGGAGCAAAGGTCTCCGTGTAGTCAACCCCTGGACGCTGCGTGAAGCCCTTCGCTACCAAACGAGCTTTGAACTTGATGATCTTCCCACTCGGGTCACGCTTGATACGGAAAACCCACTTGCACCCGATTGCCTTCTTGTCCGATGGCATATCCACCAGCTTCCACGTGCGGTGATCCTCCAGCGACTTCATCTCGCTTTCCATAGCGCGCAGCCACTCGTCCTTGTACTTGCTGCGCATCACTTCGTCGTAAGACACCGCACGCTCGCCATCGTCGTCTTCGGTGAGGAAGCAATAGAGGGAATCGAACTCAGCCTCGTAGTCATCCAAGTTGAACTCACCCCGTCGAGTCCCGGGGTACTCGTCTTGGTAGCGCACAACTCCGCGTCGCTTGCGTGCCGGACGCACCATCCACTCCTCTTCACCGTCTCTCCCTGGCGTGCTAGAGCCACGCGTCGGCACAGAGTCGGTCGGTCCGCTGTGATCTTCGGGTTCTTGGAGTGGGCGAGTTGGGGGCGTGCGGAAACCTTCGTCAGCGCTGGGTTCTTGCGTGCGCTCGCCTCCCTCGTCTTCTTCATCGTTGTCGATGATGTCGATCACCTCCTGGTTGGCCTTCTTCGCCATCGTGACCGGCGGGGCTTCAGCAAAAGTCACACTCCTTGAAATCACGATCGAGTCGTCACTTGGGTCCAGGAGTCGATATGCTTTGTGCTGCTTGGCGTATCCGAGGAAAACGCACTTGATCCCCGAGTTGTCCAGCTTTTTGCGTTTCTCCTTGGTCGCATGGGCGTAGCACTCGGTCCCAAAAACGCGCATGTGCTCCAGACGTGGCTCCCTCTTGAAAACCAGCCGGAACGGACTCGAGTGCGGGCTTGACGTGTTAGGTAACACGTTTCGGATGTCTGCAGCCGTCGTGATAGCCTCACACCAGTACGATTTGTCCATGCCGCTCTCCTCCAGCATGCAGCGTGTCATTTCCACCAGCGTACGGTTCATGCGCTCTGCCATGCCGTTCTGCTGCGGGTTGTACGGCACCGTGAACTCTTGCTTGATTGTCTTGTCGTCGCATAGAGTCTGCATCGCCGCGTTGCGGTATTCACCGCCGTTGTCACTGCGCAGCACCTTGACCTTGATGCCCGCACTAGTTTCCACTTCCTTGAGAAACTTCTTGAACGCCTCACACACCTCACTCTTTTTATGGAGTGGGTAGATCGTCACAAAGCGACTCTTCATCAGAATGAAGCTCACAATGTACTTGTAGCCCGACTTGGACGCGGGAGTGACAGGTCCCAACACGTCGGAGCACACAGTCGTGTCCTTGCGTGCGCTCTCCTGGCTTCGAGCCCCTCCTTGGTCGAACTGAAAGGCTTGCGTGACTGTTTCGCGGTCGCACACACGCCGCACACAGTACCAGGCTCTGCCAGCACACCCTTGAGTTTCCCATCCTTGATCATGGAGTTCAACGTGCTGAAAGACACGTGACCAAGTCGCCGATGCCACACATCCACGCTGTCTTCAGCCACATGACACTCGTCGGCGCCCTCAATGTTGAGGTACATCAGCTTGCCTTGCTTCCTGCCCGTCGCCACCACTTGGTTGCCGCGTTTCACAACGCACCGCTCGCTGTCCATAGTCACGGTCATGCCGCGTGCCGTTGCAGCCGTCAGGGAAAACAGGTTCTTGTTCAAATCTTGGACGTGGAGCGTGTTTTCCAGCCGCGCGTTTATCCACGCACCCCCAGTCCAGACACGCAAAACAACTGTTCCAACCCCGAGAATCTTCAGGTTCGCGCTGTTCTTTGCGCTCAATATGCTGCGCGCAGTCTTTACAGCCGAGTAGTCGTGAAACGCGTCGCGTGTCTTGCACATGTGTGCCGACGCACCGCTATCCATCACCCAACACTCGCTCGCAAAAGCTTCGGTCGCGTTAAACGCAACGTTTGACTGGTCTTGGGCGCCTTGATCGGGACTTGCCTCGGAACGGCAATCCCTCGCGTAGTGGCCTTGCTTGCCACAGTTGTAGCACTTGAATGACCCCTTCTTGCGCCCCCGCGTGCGTTCTTCTTCTGTTGCTGCTGCTTCCCACTGCCCTTGCCGGCAAGAAGCGCAGTCGCCTCTTCGATGCGCGTCGAGTCCTTCTGACGCACTTCTTCCGCAATCAGCTTGCTCACCAGGTCTGCTAGCTTGAACTCAGTCACCGACATGCGAAACGCTTGAACCAGAGCCTCGTAGCTCGATGGCAGACTCCGCAGCATAGTCGCGCAGACGTCTTCCTCAGTTGGCTCACAGCCGGCGTTCTTCATATCCATCACGAGCTTCTCCAACTCCGTCACATGCTTGCCGACAGATGGTGCCGTGAACTTGAACGCCGAAAACTTCTCCTTGAGCCACAGCCGGTTCGCCATGTCTTGAGTCTTGTGGAACTTCTTCAACGTGTCCCACGCTTCCTTCGCAGTCTCGCACGTCACCACATGCATCAACTGCGAGTCGTTGAGGTTGAGCACAATCGCCGCGTGCGCTTGTTGCTCCTTCTCTGCCGTCACTCCGCCTTCCGCGGTGACCGCTTGCCACAATCCCTTGGACATCAGGTACATCTTCATCTTGTAGCTCCACAGCGAGTAGTTCGAGCCGTCGAAAGGCTCGACCTTGAACTTGGTGTCGGTACTTGGGCTCATAACCAAAAGGAAGTTGGACTACGAGCTGCGGAGGTTGGAAGGGTTAAAGACGGCTTCGGGCCGAGATTGCAAAACCAAAAGTGAGATTGATTGAGTGAGTCTTAGCTGCTAGCCTGCTTCCTACGCTCTCTTGTTGGCAAAAGAAAAAACGACCAGGCGGGGAATCGAACCCTCGATCTGTCGAGTGGGAGCCTCCATACTCAACCACTAAGCCAAACTGCTTCAACTAGAAACGTCACTCACCTACTCCTAACATGCAGTTCCTTATGCATCCTCACGCGCGTCCACGCCACTTGAGCACTTGGACACGCTCCCATCCGCTTGTTCTCACGCACACGCACCGAGTGCGTCTCATCTTGAGCATTAGACGCTGCGCAAAGCCTTGCACTTGTGTAGAGACACGCAACGCACCCTGCGCGCGAACCCACTTTCACACGGGTTTTGACAAACCACCGTTTCAAGTGCGAGCGCCACGCACACGCGTCACTTTCTTCAACACTCTCCCTTGATGCGCGTGCTTGGCGTCTTAGTTGTCCATGACAAGTCCGGCGATGAACTGGCGGTGCTTGGGTCGCGCCAACGCCTTGGTAAACCCGTCCGCTATCATCTCGTCCGTTGGCTTGTACTCCAGCACGATGATCTTGTCTTCCACCTTCTCACGCAAAAAGTGATACTTGAGGTGGATGTGCTTGGTGCGTGAGTGGTATGCTGGGTTCTTGGCCAGCGCGATGCAACCTTGGTTGTCTTGAAAAATCGTAGTCGCACCCACGCACTCATACCCCACATCTTGAAGTAATTGACGCAGCCACACCGCCTCTTGAGTGGCATTGTACAGTGCCATGTACTCTGCCTCCGTGCTCGACGTTGCCACTGTCGGTTGACGCTTGGACTTCCACGAGATTGCACTGCCGTTCAGGAAGAACACGTAGCCTGTAGTCGAACGCCGAGTGTCCAAATCATCCGCCCAGTTCGCATCCGCGTAGCCGATTAGCTCTCCCTTAGTCCCGCCGTTGAACACGAGTCCCAGGCCTTGAGTCGTCTTCAAGTACTTCAAAATCCGTTTCGCAGCCACCCAGTGAGACTTGTTGTAGCACTCGCAAAACTTGGCCACTTCACCCACAGCTTGAGCAATGTCCGGGCGCGTGCAAGTTGCGAGGTACATCAAAGCCCCCACCAACTCGCGGTACGGGTACTTCGGCACGAATACCTCGTCTTCTGCCGGCTTCACCAGTTTTGAGTTGCTGTCCGCCGGTGTGTGCACTGCTTTGCACTTTTCCACGCCAAACTTCTCTGCGAGCCGCTGAATGTACGCCTGCTGGTTCATGACGATGATCTTGTCCTCGCGGTCGCGGTGGATCTCGATCCCGAGGCAGTACTTCAGCTCTCCAAGCTCCTTGATGCTGAACTCGCGCTTGAGTGCCTCCTTGATCTCCCCAATCTCCGCTTTCGTCCTGCTGAAGATCATGAGGTCGTCCACGTAGACGATGATGATGCTGAACTTTGAGACCGAACGCCGAACGTACACGCATGGATCTGCTGCAGACCGATGAAAACCTTGGTTCTCCAAATGCTTGTTCAGCTTGCTGTTCCACTGACGTGCCGCTTGCTTCGTGCCGTATAGTGCTTGCATCAATAGGCATTTCTTGTTGGGGTTGGCTTGGTCTTCAAACCCGTCCGGCTGCTCCATATAGAGCTCCTCTTCCACATCACCGTAGAGAAACGCAGTGTCAACATCCACGTTTTCTGCCTCCATGTCTTCCTCTGCAGCAATTGCCACAGCCGTGTTGATGGACTCCTTGCGTGCGACCGGAGCAAAGGTCTCCGTGTAGTCAACCCCTGGACGCTGCGTGAAGCCCTTCGCTACCAAACGAGCTTTGAACTTGATGATCTTCCCACTCGGGTCACGCTTGATACGGAAAACCCACTTGCACCCGATTGCCTTCTTGTCCGATGGCATATCCACCAGCTTCCACGTGCGGTGATCCTCCAGCGACTTCATCTCGCTTTCCATAGCGCGCAGCCACTCGTCCTTGTACTTGCTGCGCATCACTTCGTCGTAAGACACCGCACGCTCGCCATCGTCGTCTTCGGTGAGGAAGCAATAGAGGGAATCGAACTCAGCCTCGTAGTCATCCAAGTTGAACTCACCCCGTCGAGTCCCGGGGTACTCGTCTTGGTAGCGCACAACTCCGCGTCGCTTGCGTGCCGGACGCACCATCCACTCCTCTTCACCGTCTCTCCCTGGCGTGCTAGAGCCACGCGTCGGCACAGAGTCGGTCGGTCCGCTGTGATCTTCGGGTTCTTGGAGTGGGCGAGTTGGGGGCGTGCGGAAACCTTCGTCAGCGCTGGGTTCTTGCGTGCGCTCGCCTCCCTCGTCTTCTTCATCGTTGTCGATGATGTCGATCACCTCCTGGTTGGCCTTCTTCGCCATCGTGACCGGCGGGGCTTCAGCAAAAGTCACACTCCTTGAAATCACGATCGAGTCGTCACTTGGGTCCAGGAGTCGATATGCTTTGTGCTGCTTGGCGTATCCGAGGAAAACGCACTTGATCCCCGAGTTGTCCAGCTTTTTGCGTTTCTCCTTGGTCGCATGGGCGTAGCACTCGGTCCCAAAACGCGCATGTGCTCCAGACGTGGCTCCCTCTTGAAAACCAGCCGGAACGGACTCGAGTGCGGGCTTGACGTGTTAGGTAACACGTTTCGGATGTCTGCAGCCGTCGTGATAGCCTCACACCAGTACGATTTGTCCATGCCGCTCTCCTCCAGCATGCAGCGTGTCATTTCCACCAGCGTACGGTTCATGCGCTCTGCCATGCCGTTCTGCTGCGGGTTGTACGGCACCGTGAACTCTTGCTTGATTGTCTTGTCGTCGCATAGAGTCTGCATCGCCGCGTTGCGGTATTCACCGCCGTTGTCACTGCGCAGCACCTTGACCTTGATGCCCGCACTAGTTTCCACTTCCTTGAGAAACTTCTTGAACGCCTCACACACCTCACTCTTTTATGGAGTGGGTAGATCGTCACAAAGCGACTCTTCATCAGAATGAAGCTCACAATGTACTTGTAGCCCGACTTGGACGCGGGAGTGACAGGTCCCAACACGTCGGAGCACACAGTCGTGTCCTTGCGTGCGCTCTCCTGGCTTCGAGCCCCTCCTTGGTCGAACTGAAAGGCTTGCGTGACTGTTTCGCGGTCGCACACACGCCGCACACAGTACCAGGCTCTGCCAGCACACCCTTGAGTTTCCCATCCTTGATCATGGAGTTCAACGTGCTGAAAGACACGTGACCAAGTCGCCGATGCCACACATCCACGCTGTCTTCAGCCACATGACACTCGTCGGCGCCCTCAATGTTGAGGTACATCAGCTTGCCTTGCTTCCTGCCCGTCGCCACCACTTGGTTGCCGCGTTTCACAACGCACCGCTCGCTGTCCATAGTCACGGTCATGCCGCGTGCCGTTGCAGCCGTCAGGGAAAACAGGTTCTTGTTCAAATCTTGGACGTGGAGCGTGTTTTCCAGCCGCGCGTTTATCCACGCACCCCAGTCCAGACACGCAAAACAACTGTTCCAACCCCGAGAATCTTCAGGTTCGCGCTGTTCTTTGCGCTCAATATGCTGCGCGCAGTCTTTACAGCCGAGTAGTCGTGAAACGCGTCGCGTGTCTTGCACATGTGTGCCGACGCACCGCTATCCATCACCCAACACTCGCTCGCAAAAGCTTCGGTCGCGTTAAACGCAACGTTTGACTGGTCTTGGGCGCCTTGATCGGGACTTGCCTCGGAACGGCAATCCCTCGCGTAGTGGCCTTGCTTGCCACAGTTGTAGCACTTGAATGACCCCTTCTTGCGCCCCCGCGTGCGTTCTTCTTCTGTTGCTGCTGCTTCCCACTGCCCTTGCCGGCAAGAAGCGCAGTCGCCTCTTCGATGCGCGTCGAGTCCTTCTGACGCACTTCTTCCGCAATCAGCTTGCTCACCAGGTCTGCTAGCTTGAACTCAGTCACCGACATGCGAAACGCTTGAACCAGAGCCTCGTAGCTCGATGGCAGACTCCGCAGCATAGTCGCGCAGACGTCTTCCTCAGTTGGCTCACAGCCGGCGTTCTTCATATCCATCACGAGCTTCTCCAATTCCGTCACATGCTTGCCGACAGATGGTGCCGTGAACTTGAACGCCGAAAACTTCTCCTTGAGCCACAGCCGGTTCGCCATGTCTTGAGTCTTGTGGAACTTCTTCAACGTGTCCCACGCTTCCTTCGCAGTCTCGCACGTCACCACATGCATCAACTGCGAGTCGTTGAGGTTGAGCACAATCGCCGCGTGCGCTTGTTGCTCCTTCTCTGCCGTCACTCCGCCTTCCGCGGTGACCGCTTGCCACAATCCCTTGGACATCAGGTACATCTTCATCTTGTAGCTCCACAGCGAGTAGTTCGAGCCGTCGAAAGGCTCGACCTTGAACTTGGTGTCGGTACTTGGGCTCATAACCAAAAGGAAGTTGGACTACGAGCTGCGGAGGTTGGAAGGGTTAAAGACGGCTTCGGGCCGAGATTGCAAAACCAAAAGTGAGATTGATTGAGTGAGTCTTAGCTGCTAGCCTGCTTCCTACGCTCTCTTGTTGGCAAAAGAAAAAACGACCAGGCGGGGAATCGAACCCTCGATCTGTCGAGTGGGAGCCTCCATACTCAACCACTAAGCCAAACTGCTTCAACTAGAAACGTCACTCACCTACTCCTAACATGCAGTTCCTTATGCATCCTCACGCGCGTCCACGCCACTTGAGCACTTGGACACGCTCCCATCCGCTTGTTCTCACGCACACGCACCGAGTGCGTCTCATCTTGAGCATTAGACGCTGCGCAAAGCCTTGCACTTGTGTAGAGACACGCAACGCACCCTGCGCGCGAACCCACTTTCACACGGGTTTTGACAAACCACCGTTTCAAGTGCGAGCGCCACGCACACGCGTCACTTTCTTCAACAGGTTTACGCTAACGCTCAGAACTATCAGAGTGGGAATGACTACACGAAGTCAGCATCACAGATCAAGGCCAAGCGACCCTCCTAGTATCAAAGATATCGTTCATGCTGTTCGTTCGAAGGTTTCTTTGTTTAGCATCAGTGCTTTATATGTCTAAGTTGCTCGATAAGAAATGTCTGAGAGTCCTTAGGCCTCAAAAAGCACGAAGAGAGCGTGTTATAAAAAATTAAATATATTCTTTATAAATAGTCCATTACAGCCGCGATAACATTGCGTCGAGTCCGGTAATTCACTGAACAATTTGGAAAAGACCCTAAAAAAATCGGAACTCGAAAAGTCTGATTATAAGTGTCCATTAAGCGGTTGATCTTCCAATATAATGATAAATGTCATCGATGCTACTGGGCATCTTTGATAAAAAAAAATTGGGTAACCTATTCGTCGCAATTAGTGTTGGGATTTACCCAGGTAATTCCCTACTTACCCTGTAAGTCGGTAAAAATGCTTTTTACCTGCGGGTAATTACCTTTGGGTAAGTTGTAATATAACCGCGGTCAGCGAAGATATTCTCGACGATCGAACGGCACGATCGTGGCAATGGAGGCCCTCGAAGAGACGGAGACTGGATGCAAGCGAGCTGCACGACGACTGCAAGAACGACGCCCGTGGCCGAGGCCGGTGTGGCTCCAGGCGAGTTAGTAAAGACGGAGGTGTTCCAGTCCAAGGAGGCCGACGAGCAGCAACGTGACGAAATCGTGAAGGCGATGACGCGAAAAGAGCACAACTGTGGAGACGGAGACTCGCGAGGAGACGGAGACCAAAGTATGCGACCTGGGCACGACGTCGGTGTTTGGCATGACGGCCATCCCCTCAACCACGTAAGCCGGCGTGGCTCCAGACGAGTCGGTGGGGACGGAGGTGTTCCGGCCCGGGTCAGCAATGAAGTCCGTGAAGACGACAGCCCGCACCTCGACAAGCGGCAGTGGCGAGCTGATGAGGACGATCGAAGTGGAGACGACGGAGACAGTGACGAAGTTGGGCGAGAAGAGCATGACCGTGGAGACGGAGACCCGCGAGGTGCTGGGCATCACTTCTCGCGGCAGCGACAAGGTGACCGGTCAGACGTCGACGCCGTTCGGTGTTGCGGCCGCGACGAGCGCTTTCATAGGCTCTGCTGTGGGCACGGCTGCTCATCGATAACGTCTGCGGATGTGGGCTCAATCACGAGCGAAGACGAGAGTGCGTCAACCAGCAATGGGAGCAGCGATGTAACTGGCTGCGTGGCGGCTTCACCGTGACGTCCGGCTGGATGGATGCTAGGGTGCGACTCAGCAGACTTCGCAGGCTGCAGAGACGACGGAGACGAGCGTGACTGAAGAGGGCGTGTCGACGGTGTCGAGCACGGACGTGACTGGCGCTGACACGACTGGCAACGTGACGACCGAGACCACAGAGATACGTCGGAGGATGGTTCTCGCAAGGTGACCGGCCAGCCGTTCGGCGTTGAGGCGACGGTAGCTGTTGTCATCTCTGCTACGAGAGCCACCCGCTTGCAGACTGCGTTCACGGACGTGAGCTCGACTGAGACCTGTTCATGAACACGATCATACGTAAGGACTACATCTAACGCTCGACTCACTGCAGTGAATTTATTTCGATCGGACCAATCCAGTATGCATGCATTCAACGACAATATATTCAATCCCAAGTGCACTGCAATGTACTTACGCAATATCTGACATTTCCTGCATCTCCTCGTCAGCTTGGCGTTCTTCAGCGGTGTCGATCGCTTCGTCATCATAATCATCAAAGGCATCGTCCCCATAGGCATCGTCTTCATCATACGATGTGTCCAAGTCGCCGTCGTGAGCGTCGGGATATATATCATCCGCCACATTATCTCGAACCGGTTCACTAGTTGTTGCTACAATATTCGAGTACACGAAAACAAGCTTTTCCACCCGCGACGCATGCAGCCGATTCCTTCGCTTCGTGTGAATGAAGTCATGGATACTCCAGGATCGCTCGCTCGACGCTGACGAAGAAGGAATTGTGAAAAGCTTTTCAGCAATTCCACTGAGTAGTGGGAATCTTTGCAGTCGTGCATCATCCAGTAGCTAAACGGAGAACACGGAAACTTTGTTGGTGCGGTATTGGTACGCTGCCAGTAGTGTCGGAGGCGAGACCACTCTTCAACTTCTCCTTCTTTTTTCTTCAAAACTATAGGATCGTTTGTTATCGCCTTTGCCATGGTAACGATGTCGCTCATTGCAAGATCCAAATCACCTTTGACTTGTGCCGTACCACCTGCAAACTTCGAGATGTCTGTAGTTTGATCCAACAAGTAGGCGGCCCTTACGGGAGCAGTGACAAGAAAATTGCGTCTGCCTCCGATCAACCAGAGAACTTCACTCTGGATCTCACCGTACTTGGTCCGGTCTTCTGCAGTCGCATCCGCAATTGGGCTGTAATACGCATCCAGATCTTTCAACTTGACGAACTCGCTGAAGATGGATGAAATGTAAGTCTTGTCCTTTCCACAGAGTCCCAAACTCTTGTTGATAGGGGAAAGGGTATAGACCACACGCTTGCACTCATTCCACTTGTTCTGGTCTGCCACAATCGATTGCGCTCGCTCCAACTTAGGTCTTGTTTATTTCGTGTTGTAGCGCTTTAGCAACGTCGAGTCGTCGAACATGGATCGAATGATGTACTGGTTTCTGAAAACACTGCGAACACACCTTTCGACAGTATACCAACGGGTAGGAATAGGAACACTCTGCGCAAGCTTCTTCACAAACTTTGCCACGTGCTTGCCATCATCCTGTACAACCGCTATGTGGTTTATATTCAGCACATCCTTCATCACCAAGTTAAAGCTGTGAGCTCCACACCCCGTGCAAAAATGTAGGGCCGTGCTTTCTTCAACTCCGCCCATGCTGCCAGCATATTTTTTGCGTTGTCAGTGACAACAGAGCAAATAGTTCCAGTACCTCCAATTGCGGTCTCAACTTCATTAATCACATCATTGATACAGTCCGCAATGTAAACATGTGAGTGTTCTTCTTCTCCGGTAGTAATTGACTTCCAAAAGACTGGCTTCATGACTGGCGACGCAAGCATGAAATTGATGATACTCTGGTTGTTTGTGTTCGACCAACCATCCGTCGACAGTGCAATGTATGGCTGCTCTTTCAGAGTGTCAATGACAGCCGCCTTACGTGCTAGGTACACCTGGTCAAGTAGGGCCGGCAATACGCTTCCGCGATGGCAAGCGAAAGCCAGGGCAAGCTTGAGCAAAAAAGCTCTTGACAGCAGGGTCTTCAACCATGCGAAACGGGACACCCGTAGCGTAGCACATATCGGCAAAGCTCAACTCCAGCACCTCTTGGGTGGCTCGACACACTGACGACCTCGGAATCGGATGCCCGTCGTTTCCAAAGATCGCGCGTCTTGCTGAAGGATTACGGACGGGAGTTATGGGTCCATGGCGCCGAGCAACATCAGGAGGAACAGTTTCGCATTTGGGCACCTTTGAAGTTCCAGCAAAATGAAGCGCAAGGTTCTTCTTCCGCTGCGCGTTGTAAATCATCCGGTTGCAGTACCTGCACCGGACGTCTGGATGCTGCTTTACTCCTTTCTGGGCCGGGACAACTATGAGGATCAGTACCGCAGGCTGCAGTCTCAGCGTGCAGCACACGCAGCAGCAGCATCCTCGCAACCTGTGCATCCAGCGCAATCGCAGGTGAGACGCTGAAGCAGACAGCAAAAATGGGTAGAGGTTAGCAGATTATAATAGAGCAAGGGTCCCAAGGTGGCAAGAGGGAGCTGCGGCGCACTCACCTCACTTCTCATCCAGCTCCAGCGTGAGCAAGCCTCCGCCACCTTGGTCGTTCCCGTCTGTGGCATTCTGCCCAGCAACTCAACTCTTCAGCCTAAAAACATCATAGGTTATGAGCTCCAACATCGCAGCAGCAGAAGACAAGCGTACCGGGAAGGCGCGGGCGGCGAAGGAAGTCCAGCAGTCGGACCACGAGAGCGACAACGTCAGCGACAGCAGCAGCGAGAGCAAAGCGGAGTGCGACCAGAAATGCGCTGAACCCTCCGCTCGTGAGACATCTGGTGTCACCAAGCACTCATTGGCGGAAAAGAAAGTCAAGCGTCGCTCATTGGGTGAATCGACGGAAAAATCTCGATCACTGCGCCGGCAGCTTGTGGTGCGACCATTTGGAAATCGCTCGCCTTCACCGACCTTTGTGAGGGAGGATAACTAAGGGAACTCGGAGCACCCGCACGTCTACAGCAGTGACAGTGAGGAGCAAGGCCAGGAGAAGATGAATCGCGTGGCAGCCATCGTGTCTCTCCAGGTCGACAAGAAGCTGATGAAGCCAGAGGACTATCCTGCGTGGAGGCTTCGCGTGCTTACTGGCCTCAACGTGTCGAACATGGCACAGCTTGTGCTAGGAAAGGAGCCCTTCAAGCATGATTGGTCGTACAGTGTCAAGGAGTGCTGGCGCAGCAGATACCGAAAGGCCAACGGACTGCTTATCTCAGCCATCTCAGATGACGTACTGCTTCGCTACCAGGACCTAGGTGGCGTGAACACGGTTTTGATTTGGGAACGCTTGTACAGCCGTGAGCTGCAGGCAGACGAATCGGTGCGCAACTACATCGAGGATCTGCTGCAAATGCAGCGCGACCTAGCAGAGAACAATGACCCCATCTCGGACTCCCGCCTGGCTAAAATCATGCTGACGAAGGCGCATGCTGTGTACCCCGTCATTGCCGACGAAGTGACGGAACGGCTGCGCCGTGATCCGTCGTACAAGTACTCAGTCCGTGATGCACGCGGCCGTCTCGAGAACGCCAAGATCCAGCGGAACCAGCGCGGCTCGACTGCTGTCGCAGCCAGCGCTCGTGGTATGCAACCTGCGTCTCAGGTGAACTCTGTGCAAGCGCACAACAACGGCAAAGGACCACGGCGCCCCAAGCGGGGCAAAGGTGGAAAGTATGGCGCCCACCGCAACAATTCGAGTTCGTCTGCCTCTTCAAGCTCCAGCTCCAACTATGCTGACGTGATCGCTAAGAAGAAACAGCACTCGAAGTGCAACGCCTGTGGTGCGCGAGGACATTGGCGAGGTGACATCGCCTGCAAGAAGCACCCTAGTAACCGTGTTGGAAACGGTGAAGTGGCGCAGTCGCTCAGTGTGTTGCGACACACAGATCGAGTGGTGAGCTACATCACGTCTCGTTCGACGCATCCTGTTGGAAACAGCAACGGGCTAAATGAAAGCAATCGGAAATTTACAATTGAAGACGTGCAGGCTGCACTTGGACCAGATGCAGCCATGCAGCTGCAGGATCAATTTCAGCACAGCCGTGCTGCAAGAACTGGTCGTGCGAGCAGATCGGATGATACTCCGTCTGAGCAATACTCACCTACAAGTCCTGCATCGAGCTACGAAGCATCTAGCCCGCAGTATTCGCCGACGACACCAGCGTCTCCAGAACCTCCAATCCGCCGTGTGAACATGGCACTTGTAAGCGGAGACCAGCGCGTCTCTGTTCTGCAGCATGATGAAATGCAATGGCTACTTGACAGTGGATCCCAGGTGAATCTCTGTGGTGATTCGACTTGCTTTTCTTACGTGGAGCGTGATACTTCGAGCAATCTGCTGATGGCTTGCGGCCAGATGGAAGCAATGCACTCGAGTGGAAGCGTGGCGTTTCGTGTCAATAATGAAGTGACGAACAAGTGGGAGCCTCGCCGACTAGATGAAGTCCTTTACTCCCCCAACGCGCATGTAAACTTGATTTCACTTGGCTTCATGCACAAGATTGGATACAAGCTGGTATTCAACGACGACCAGAGCGTTGCGTGGCTCGTCACGAGCGGATTGAAGCTGCGCTTTGACCGCGTGGACATGCTCTACCGCTTGCGTGTGAAGCGCTCGCTGCTACTAGCTGGAGCAGTTGAGGCACGCAAGAATGCCATGGGGTTGTTGCACAACCGCCTTGGGCACGTCAACATGAAGTTGATCAGGAATTGGCCAGGAGCCACGTTGACTTTGGAGTTAACATTAACATGAAGTCACTGGAGGACTACGAGTGTGTTCCATGCATTACTGCGAAGTTTAAGCGCGCAACTTACAAGCGCAACCCGCGTCGTCGCCAGCAGCCTTTGGAGAAGTTGTCTGTGGACTTGTGCAGCGTCAATCAAGAGACAGCAACGGGCGAGACTATGTTCCTGCTGGTTGTGGACGAGGCCACTCGCTACAAGTGGTGCTACCTGCTGAAGCGGAAGAATGAGGCTGGCCCCTTAATTGAGCAGCTCATCTTGCGCCTTAACAACCAGTTCGCAAAAGCTGGACACTCCGTGAAGCTTCTCCACTCGGATCAAGGTGGGGAGTTTCTGAACGGTGATCTCCGTGGCTTCTGTTTAAGGAGTGGCATCGAGGTCAACTATACCAATGACTACTCGCCAGAGGAGAACAGCATCGTGGAGCGTGCAAATGGCTCGGTGCTACCGAGACTTCGCGCAGTACTTCACGCCACGAACATGACGAATCTACTATGGGGAGAGGCTGTGCTTCACATCGTGGATACTCTAAACTTGCTGCCGACGGCACCACTGCATGGGAAGTCGCCGCATGAAAAGCTGTTTGGAACCCCACCGGTGCTGCGTCACCTGCGAACTTGGGGGTACTTGGCACATGCTTTTGTGCCTCCGCAGACGCGTGCAACCAAAGCGAAGCTGGACCCGCGGTCACAGCTCTCGCTCTTTCTCAGGTATAGCATAGAAATGACGGGCTACAAGCTGTTGGATCTGAAAACTGGTGCTATGGTTACTAGACGAAGTGGAAACGTGCAGTTTCACGAGGACTTTACAGCTTCACGAGAGTACGTGCGTCAACTACTCCTAAACACTTTCCAGCAAGGCGACCACGACCTAGCAAAAGACATTCCTGTAATACCTATCGTGTCCAGCATGGATGCACACGCATCGCATGGAACTTTGGCGGCGCCAAGTTCAGCAAGAATGTCTGCAGAAGTGCGCGTAACAGAGCTTGGAGATCCAGTGGAGACGACTGCAGTTGCTCCCAGTGCGGGGTTGAGGCCAGCGATCAAACCACCGGCACAGACAAAGCGGAAGCACAAGAGCAGCACTTGTCTCCTACGTGATGGATTCTCCAGCGATGAGGATGAACCGCCGAGCACTGTGAAACCTCCAGCGGAGGCGTGCAGCGGCACAAGCTCACGGTGCAAGCGGCAGCGCAAGAAGCCTGCTCACCTACGTGACTACGTGGTTGGTTCAGTGCTGAACACTGTGGCAGATATTCCAGTTCCCAACACATACAAGCAAGCCAAAGCCAGCGAGCACTGGCTCGAGTGGAAAGCTGCCATGGAAGACGAGCTTGCGTCACTGCGTGAGCATGGCACGTGGAAACTTGTAGCACGGGTTAAGGCAAAGCACCAGGTCGTCATTACCAACCGCTGGGTGTTCGCATTGAAGCGAGACGCGCAAGGAAGAATCCAGCGCTTCAAAGTCCGGCTAGTGATTCACGGGTTCAAGCAGACCTACGGTGTGGACTACGAGGAGACTTTTGCCCCCGTGATCTGCTTCGAGACCATCCGTGCTGTTATCCTGTACGCCGTCAAGCGTGGGTGGCTTGTCCTACAGTATGACGTCAAGACAGCGTTCTTGTACGGACTACTTGAGGAGCTGATCTTCATGGAGCAGCCTGTTGGCTTCGAGGTAGATGGTGGCAACCTCATCTGCCAGCTTGTGAAATCGCTCTACGGCCTCAAGCAGGCGCCTGCGGTGTGGAACAAGACTCTCCACAGCCACCTTACCAAACTAGGGTTCTCTCGCTTGGACAGCGACTACGGACTCTACGCGATGTACGACGCAGACGGTGATGTTAAAATGCTGCTCACTGTCTATGTGGACGATCTCTTGCTGATGGGACCACCAGCGCTGTGTGCCAACGTTGCAAACCAGCTAAAGAGCGTCTTCACCCTCACAAGCATGGGGAGGTCAAATTCCTGCTCGGAATTGAGATCACAATCGACCGTACATACAACAAGATTGTCTACTGCCAGCGTGGACATATTGACAAGATCCTAAAAGCCTACGGGATGCAAGACGCGTACGGGTGCTGGACCCCGCAGTCGGCCAGTGAATCAAAGGCCAAGCTCAGGCCGCTTGCTCCTGGTACTAAGCTGCCATATCGTGAGATCGTTGGGTCCCTCCAGTACCTAGTGTCGGGCTCGCGTCCTGACATAGCACATGCCGTACGCCACCTCGGCAAATACCTGTCGTGCTTCGAGCTGAAACACTATCGTGAAGCCCAGCGGGTTCTCCGATACCTGAAACAAACACGTGAGCATGTACTGCACATGGATGTCGTGCAGGGTGACAGTGTGGAGATTACCGTCTACACAGACAGCGACTACGCCAATGATCCTGACGATGCCAAATCTATCTCCGGCTACATTACTTTCCTGGATGGAAATGCTGTATCGTACGGGTCCCGCAAGCAGGGTATCAATGCGCAATCGAGTACGGAGGCTGAGTATATTGCTATGAACGAGGGCGTCAAGGACATCTTGTGGATAGATGGTCTTCTAGAGGAGCTGCGGTGGCCAGCGGCCACTCCACTGCTGCGCGGTGACAATCAAGCAGCTCTGTACCTCACAGCAAAGCCTGGCAAGCATGCAGCCACGAAACACATCAACAACAAGTTCCATCTTATTCAGTATCTCGTGGAGGACGGCAAGCTGCGGACACTGCATGTGTCCACAGAGGACAACACCGCTGACATCATGACTAAGCCCCTGGCTAACGCGAAGTTCTCAAAGTTCTGCAAGAATCTAAAGGTGCTGCCCCGAGTGCTAGATGGAAAACCTGGAACCTAAGCCATTGTTTTCTCGGATTCATTATCGGCTTACGCTCGTGACGCGTGCACGGGTGGCTACTTCGACTACTGAATGAATCATTGCACATGTTACCACCGTGACGTGCGCCACGAGCGAGTGGGAGTATGAGGATCAGTACCGCAGGCTGCAGTCTCAGCGTGCAGCACACGCAGCAGCAGCATCCTCGCAACCTGTGCATCCAGCGCAATCGCAGGTGAGACGCTGAAGCAGACAGCAAAAATGGGTAGAGGTTAGCAGATTATAATAGAGCAAGGGTCCCAAGGTGGCAAGAGGGAGCTGCGGCGCACTCACCTCACTTCTCATCCAGCTCCAGCGTGAGCAAGCCTCCGCCACCTTGGTCGTTCCCGTCTGTGGCATTCTGCCCAGCAACTCAACTCTTCAGCCTAAAAACATCATAACAACTTTAATGAAATGGTCCCAAATGTCATGCTTCTTGCCCATGTCCCTTAGCTGCTGCGGCTTGAGCTCTATTTGGCTTGTTTGGAAGTGTGCCATACGTTTGAAAAGTCGTTAGGGAAACTTCAACGTGAAAGATTCGCGGTTGCGTCAACAAGTTACCCGGGTAACCCGGGTAGTTACCCACGGGTAGACAATTTACCCGGTAAAAATTTATCGTTTGGTAATTACCCGGAACAACACTAGTCGCAATTCCGGAAGTCAAGAAAGACCGCGGTATCAGCGAATAGTCAAGGATCGGCGAGTACCACATCATCAAGGTCAAGAGTTTTGTGACGCTCAGAAGTTGTGCGACAGAAAGAAGCCGCTCTGGTGGTCACTGAGCGTTTTTACCAGTGGGAAGCCGTGTAAAAGTATATTGCTCATGATCGCAGTATCTGTGTTGGAATCGTATCACCAGTGGTGATTCATCAAATATTCTGTACAAACAGAGCTTCGGTACACTACTGGCAACACGATTAAAATCATCGCCCGAGATTTCGCTAGATCTGCCGGCAATAGCACATTCAAAGCCGAACGTGTTAATGGTGGCTATACCATCGGGGGAATCTCGCCTCGTCGGTAGCAGAGCCATTGGACAAGCTTGAGGATGATACTCATTCACGAGAAAGTGTAAGCTTGTTCCTTTATGAAAAACTTGCACAGCTCGGATGTACTTGAGGGGATATTCTGTTTTTCATCGCAGCGACTAAGTACCGTCCGTCTATAGCGTCAAAATCCCAGCAAAAGTCAAATAGTAAGGTTATCACTTCGTATTGAGCCGTGTCTGCTTTTGTCGGCACGTATATCACGAACCCATGCTGACGGGGTTCACAATATCTGCTAGCATTTTGCTCCCTCACGTCGACAAAGCATCCATATGATCACCGATTTCTTCAAGCTGAAGGTTGTGTGTGTGTGTGTGGGGGCATCAATAGGCGCTGTGATCGTAACGAATAGGTGCTCTCGAAAAGAACCTTAATCCTTGTCCCGATTTGGCAGTAGTGGTGTACAGGGAGATACCAGTACTGGTATTAGGAGTTCTCTCAACAACGGCTAGCAGAGAGTCTACAGCGTTGTGGGGAGACAATCGTTTCAAAGACCTCAGTAAGCACATTAGTTGACAGTGGATAAAGTATGCTAACTGATACTATGAAGAATTAGACATGTAAGATTGGAAATCAATCGGGTTAAATCTCGCCTACGTCGTTGCTTTTACGAAATACACACTCACCTGCTCGTCAGCACGTTCGCATCGAAACCACGAGTGCATCCAAAATTGTAGTGGGGAAATATCGCCTTCTTAAACTCCTCAATCGAGTTGTACTGGCGTCCCCCGTGCACATATGCTGCGTCATAATCCTTTAGATATTCTCAATCGGGTCGAGGACCGGTGACAGCGCCGGTCAATCATAAAGACGAATTGCTTGGTCTTCCAGCATTGATATCCTCGACTTGTGGCATGACGCTGAAAATTTGGTCTCTTTGTGTCGATGAACGGTTGAAAATGCGTTGTTAGCGTTCAGATGTACTTGGTGGAGTATTGATTGCCAGTTAGAATCTCCAATGAGGTTTTCTTTCCTCCAGCAAAACCTCCCCACACCACCACCTGTGTGGCGACGCATGTTAACGTACCCTAGGCGTCTAGAATTCACTCACAGGAGTCTCATGGCGTCAGGATCATCGCGGTTCCAGTTATCATCATCAAGATAGACGATATGGTATCAGTCGGGGTGTTTTATGAGCGTAATGTCGGCAGCCTCCTTTACACGTGGCGTTTCGCTAGGGTCGGACCGGACCGGATCTTCTTGTACCTGAGCCAATTGACGCTGTTCAGCAAGGCGACCTTATGACATGTCCCAAGAGACCAGGTGAGATCCTCGGCGATGGTACTCAGGGACACACCCGATGCCGAAAGTGACTTGATCACCTGTCGCTCTTTGTCCACCAGTAACTTGCCTCTCGTCATTCCGTTAGATTCGACAGCAAAGCACGCCATTCACCAGTGCGCGGTGTTGGCACACGCGAAATTACAACGCTGATTGAATGGCGGGTGACACTGAACACCTAATAAGCTATATTTATTGCACATTCATCAAGCCCCGGGCGTCGCCGCTCTCAGATTAACCATCAGTGGGTGATCCGTCGATGTTGTAGCAAATTTTTTTGATGGATGGGGTTCTGCGAGCATAATCCACGGGGAATTAATTATCAGCGAGCTATTCAAAGTTGCCCCTTTGTGTTCACAGTCGCCAAAAAGAAGAAATGCAATTACCTCCCAATATTTACTCCCAACGCACCTGATCTCTCAATACGTGTGGGACGGCGCGGTATGTCTGCGTGCCTTCGACACATAAGCTGTTGGCCGAGCTCTGTGAAGCGTTCTATCCTACATGACCGATGTGTCACTGACTTACTTTACGATCACCTTCTTCTTATCTGAATAGATGACCTACCACTCCATGCCAGTGGCATTTACACTTATCCCGACAACCTTGCTGAGTTTTTTCTCTCCTGAACCAGTTTGGCCTGAAGCTCAGCGTAAAGAAGATCAGCTTATCCTTTTTGTGTGGACAATGAGGGCTCCAACATATCCACTCCAGATGATGTGGACCAAAATT
Source organism: Phytophthora quininea (assembly GCA_011947345.1). NCBI lineage: Eukaryota > Oomycota > Peronosporomycetes > Peronosporales > Peronosporaceae > Phytophthora > Phytophthora quininea. The sequence continues at coordinate 25,786 of JAAVTG010000798.1, forward strand.
CGTTGACCTCATCTGTGGTGCGTCGCTGACAGCGAACCGTTCCGTCAGCAAGAAGGTATCGCTTATTTCATTGGACTGTAACACCCCGATTTCAAATGTACTCGCTGTCTACTGCAATGTGCTGCAATACCGTTTGTTCCAGTTGTAGTGGGCCTTCGTGTCATCTATGTTGGGCGACACGTGTCTCTGGGTAGCGTCCCGTACGTCTGAGCCCGAACCTGAACTCATGGTAGCCCGTGCCAAATAAACAGCGGCGTCCCACGTGATACTGTCATTTTTATCTGGACTGCATATATCATTTTGGAATGAGGCTAATCGGAGTCCTTCTTTTCCCGTGAAAACCTTCTGCTAGCCTTGCCCCTAGATGAACGCACGCCTTCTAACAAAGAACTGCATCAATCAATCGTTCCTTATACTCGCGCCGCAGCTTTCGCCCCTGCACTAGTGCTAGACGCCAATTCCCGAGCGCAAAATGGTAAAAGTAAATGAACAGCGGATGGTGATGAAGTGGGATATAGCTTGGGGTTGGGCCTACCTGTGTAACGCGGGGTCTGTTCATGTAGTAGATAATCTTGGCACTGTTCTCGTCAATAAATTTGTCATGTTTATCGGGAACTGCCTGGAAATATTTGAAGCTTGCCACAGGGCAACGATAGAATGGCTGCGGAGTTACCAGCCATTCAAAATATTCGTCCAGCGACTGTTCGACACTATCAGTTGACGAGTTGTAGCTCTACTGTCGCCACCCCATGCCAACCAAGTTTCTAAGTCTTTGTCAGGCACCGTCTACATAGTTATTTCGCCCAGATTGGCCAGGCGTGAGGTTTCATGGATACGTATCTCCTTAAGCTTACGCGGAATTCCGGGATTACTTCCCCTATCTGCTGCTCTTGAAAGTTCACCACAATTCTGGCAACTCCAGCGAGACATGTAGTACCAAAGCATCTTCGATAAAAACGATCACCGGATTGACAAAGCAAACATATAACTCCGTTACGTTTGTTCTTCGTCCAGAGTACGTACAACATTTTGTCGAAATTCATGGACCACCGCGAAGGCCACCGTTTACTATTGTACCACTTTATTTTTATTGACGAGCACAGCAACCCGGACCGATACATAGCGATGAGGAATTTGGGTAAATGTCACGACTGTTGACTGCACCGTTGTGCAACCAACAATCTGTGAGCAACTTCAACCGCAAACATACGTGCACGGGGGTGGGAATCGTCTGTGGCGCAAAAATGCCAAATACTCACATTTGTAAGATCCTGTGCGATGGAACAGGTAAGGTAATATTTGTCTAGCATCAGCACAGATGTCGAACAGCTCATTGAAATATGGAAAGGCTAGCGGTACCGCACTTGCAAGTACTATATTATTCCCTCAAACACGTTATCCACTGACATAGACCATTGAGGAGCAAATGACGATACTTCCGAGTCCATTTCAAGTGCCCAACCAAGTCATTATCAATTCTTTACAGACATTGTGACTAAAATTATAAATCAAAATGTATTTGGTCAAACTGTCCACATTTACAAATGCTAGGTTTACACATACCTGCGGCATCTACCCATATTTTACATTTTTGAATCGTTTTTATAGACCGGTGGCGGACATGGCCAGAAGTTTTGACCGGAAAGTATTTTTGGCAGGAGCGACTTCACTCCCAAGATATCCTGCATCGAAGACGAGAGTTGTCTACGCTAGGTCTAAACGTGTCTTCCTGTGCGCATGAACGCACAGGATTTAATAACAAAAGCAATTCCGTCGTGAACCAGTAAAGGAAGATCATGGCTCGCCAATCGTGCGAACCGAAGAAGAATGCGGACAACCGAGTGGTGCGCAAGGCCACATCAAGGTCAGGTGCGCGCAACCCCAGCCTCGAATGTCCAATCAATTTCTGAGAGCCCGTCAGAGTCGGCGGATGAGCCGATGCCGCAGCGAACGACGGGAAAAACTATGGAGATCGAGGTGTGAAAGACGGCCCGAACCAAATTTGGTCAGACCAGATAGGACTAAAAATATTATCGGAATTTTAGACTAAAATTCAGCTTAAAATACTCGGAAAAATGAGGCATATAATCATGGTGAAGTCGAAATAGTCTGGGAAGTTGCAGCGCTTGATTTGCCTGGCCTCAATCTTCAAAACGGAGACTCCAACAACAACATCGTCTTCTTCTCGGTTGCGATACGTCCCCTACCAGAACAAGAATTTCCGTCCTTTGCTCAGGCTGAGGCAGCACTGCACGCGTGGAATCGGAAGCTGATAATCGACGTACCAAAAGGCCATCACAAGAAAAACAAGGCACAGGAAATTCGACAGCGCGATTACAAGTGCGACAAGTACGGCCGCACGCAGAACAATCGTGGACTTCAGGACGAGGATCGCGTTCGTACGCAACGCGGCACCAGCAAAATCGGCTGCACTATGAAGGTTCCGTTGGAAGCGGTTGATGCTAAAACCTGTGCCGGTCCTTGGAAGGTGGTCATTTGAATGGGTCGCTGTATCACAACCATCCCCCATCCGAAGACGCAAGCATTCATCCAGGGCACCGACGTCGCGACATGAGCGTGCAACATCGGGAGTTGTATCTATCTCGGATTTAATTGCCTCTGAAAGCGCGATTGGTGTTTCTCCCGAAATCGTCGTGGCCACGCTGCGTCAAGCGGATCCTCACACCGCGATTACGACCAAGGATATTTCTAATCGCAAAGACGCTGACCGGCGTGAGCAATTGGCGAGCGACACACCGACCGAACTTCTGCTGAAACAGCTGGAAGAACACAATTTGTTTTACGAGTATGAAGTGAATCCTGAAACTTCGCGACTACGCTACTTGTTTTGGTCACATCCGGATATTCGCCAATTTTACTGCTGGCACTCCAACGTCTTGATTATGGATTGCACCTACTAGACCAATGAGTATGACCTTCCGTTGTTGAACATGATCGTCATGACGAACATGAACACTGTACTTCCAATAGCTCAGTGCTGGCTACCAGGTGAGAAAGAGGAAGATTTCGTGTGGGCTCTCCAGCAGCTTCAGAACTTGATGTCGACATACAATATCGCGTGGCCATCCGTTATTCTCACAGATCGAGATCTGGCTTGTATGAACGCCCTCGATCGTTTGTTTCCCGACGTCCCGTCCATGGTGTGTCGTTGGCACACGAATCGAAACGTGCTTGCGCAGACGAGAACTGTACTGGGTCAAGTCCTCGTGGAGAACCCAGCTCTGGGTCAGGACAAGTACAAAAACTCGGTTGAAACAGACGAATTCATGGTGCTCTACTATGCAGCAGCTGACGCCGAATCCGAACTCGAGTTCGAGTCCTGTTGTACGGCAATCAGGTCATACAACGTGGAACTAGCCGACTATCTCGATCTGCAGTGGTGGATGTACAAGATCAAGTTAGCGCGGTGCTGGACATCGCAGTATCTTCATTTCGGGTACCGTGATATGACCCCAGTGGAAGGCACGCATTCCAAGTGCAAGCGTTGGCTGGTTTCTTGCAAGGGTGATTTGTTAACAGCTTTTAAGAAGCTTCTGCCGTGGTGGCAGACTTGTGTGAAAAACGTGAGCCTTGCCGTGGAAAAGGACGTTAGCAGTATTTCTCACAGGCTTCAGGATGACCGGCATTCAGCTGTTGTTCTGTTTGTAAGCCGACACGCCTTAGACGAGACCGCGGAGCTATGGGCTAAAGCTCACAACATCGTACGGAACCAGGAACAAGTCGAAGCCTGCACTGGAAGGTTTAGACAAGCAAATGGAAGGCCCTGTGTCCACGATATCATGGGAATCATTAGGTCGGAGGGACAACTGAAGCTCCGAGTTCAAGATTATCATCGACATTGGCTAACAAGGCGCGGTCACAACGAAGACGTCGGAGCGCGAGTCCTGGAGCCTGCGCCTCGGAGAATAGTAAAAGCACACAAACGACAGAAAACGCACAAGAACAACCATGGAGGTTCAGGATTTGCGAGAATGCCGACATTCAGCGAGCGAGTCGACAGCTCCAAGTCCGACACCGCCGCAATCTTTTCTTAAGCTCCTTCGTGGCTCCAATAATGTGCACAATAGCAGCGAACCGGCAACTGAACACGGCCGAAATCTGTCCATGAACAACATACTGAACCATACCACGGGCGAATACGAGGAAACTCAACACGATAACGGTGACGAACAAGTTCAGGACGACGATCTGCCCTATCTGCCCGACGGGTTACCTCCGCGGGGTTGGGGAAACGCAGGCACAAGGCCTTTTAGGCGACGGAAGGGTGAATCGTCACCTCGACTAAAAGCCCTAGACGACAAAGAAAACCCAATTGAACAGATACATAACTTTTTCATCAATATAAATTCATGTTACAATGGCAAACCTGCCTTCCTTTAGTGCAAGTTCGTCTTAAATAAATAAAACAGTAAGACGGGTTTTGGTTAATTAAGACAGGTTTGCGTGCATTAAGATCGACTTTTGAGCAATTAAGAGACATTTGTGTAAAAATAAGACGGAATTTCGGATTGTGTAAGATCAGTTTTGGTGCGGGTCGTAACTCTGTAAAACCATAAAAGTAACCTTCAAAAATTGACAGTAGAATAAAAATAACAGTTACTGAAACTCAACAATGAATTGTATTTATTGCAGAGCCTTAAGACGAGCCTCTAGTTGCGATAGGTTACTCGCAGGAACAGGAGAAGCATCCTTTAGCGATTCCAAACGAGTCTGCAAACTCGAGTCGATGGAGGTGTCGGTGCCAGGGATCTTCGATAGTAGCGTGTCCAAAATGCTTGACAGGGAGTGCTTTCTTAAAGAAATACCCATCTTTTGCGCAAGTAATACGCTTTGTTCTGCACCTTTCTTGTGTTCTTGCGCTGTACCTCTCGCTTCTTTTGCGCGCTCTTGGAACACCCGTTTTTCTTCTTCAGGTGCCTTCTTTTAGAATACACCGTCGCCAACACCTTCTTACACTTCGAGCAGCGCCGATCAACGATGGCGCTGCCTTTCGGCTTCGCCTTCGGCGGCATTTAGGAAACTGAACTAATTTGAAAGACGACAGAACGACACACATACGAGCAGACAACTGCATTTGTGCCTTTAGTCCTATCTGGTCTGACCAAATTCGGTTCGGACCGTCTTTCACACCTCAATCTCCGTAACCTCGATCTCCATAGTTTTCTCCGAACGACACGGGTGAAGAAGAAAATAATTTGCAAGAGAGCGAAGAATTACAAAGGCTTCAGGTACCGAAAATCGTGGTGGTCTCGTAAAAATATTGCCTACATTTGCAGCACGACTAAATCGACCGGTTGCAACGCTGTTCTCAAGATCACTCCGAATCGGGATTGGAGCGTTCAAGGCGAGCATTGCTGCAGAGGGGCTGTAGTTGTTGGGGGCTCGTTCGTCATTGATACTGAAACGATGAAGTGTATGACGGGCCGTCTCGCCACCGATGATCCCAGCATGCCGGGGAGAGAGATATGGGGGCAAGTTGCGGTAAAATTTTACGGCGAAGATAGAGAGGAACTGATAGATGGACTGAGAGAAGAACGAGTGTTGAGCCGAGTTCGATGTGTCCGCCGTCGTTATTACGGCGGAGATATCCACGGAGTCGTGGAAGTGCCTCCATGTTCATAAGTTAAATATTTCGTCACCCAAGTAGGCATTATGGGTGCGTCATTTCCTGCGCGTCCATTTCGAGTGTCCATGTAAACATTGTGACCCAAATTATAAGTAAAATTTGTATGATCAAATCTGCATCTATCTATGTATTACATTTCTAAAGATCATATCCCGTTTAGTAAAATCTGCATATCATTCGTTTTACTGAATAAAAGTATTGGTCAAAAGTATATTGTTCTTTGCAGATATTTTTCCCTCTAGAATGCTGAGACATACTTAAATCTACTGTAAAATAGACTTTTGTGTTAAATAAAACGGCGTCTTATTCGTACCCTAAAACTATACCGTAATTTACCAGGGTAATGTTCGGTTTCTGGAGTCCATTCGCAGCATCGGTAAGGTGGAGCAGTGCCCCCGTTTTCCTGCTCTTTATCTCGATGAATATTTTTCCGTTTGGCCTGCGCGTAAATGCTTTGCTCCAGTACGTTTTCCTTTTCGTCACGCAGCTCCTGAAGACCGCCGACAAAGGGTCTCCAACAGAAGCGGATAAGATAAGTGTGTGTGCCGGCATGCTGAATTTTTTTCAAGATTAATATTGTAGTGGTCCTGAATATTAATGCGATTCCAGTGTGCGTAGGTTCGCAGGTAGTACGCGCAAGTTGGTATGGAATCGAATGGAGCGATCCTCAGCACAACGACTTCTAGGTTGGAAGCTCTGTCTGGCGATGCTAATTCAGAAGGCCGAGTCTTAAAGGCGCAGTTGACAACTAGTAAAGACGATATGGAGCGTTCCCCTCGTGGAGGACCATCAAAGAGGCTCACGTTTACATCAGGAGGGTCGTTTGACGTTTTGCGCGGCTGAATTCGTGCGTTAATGGTGAATTCATCGTTCACTAGTCTATGTCTGAGTGATGAGTACTTCAGTGCGAGCAAAGGCGCCGCGCAGAGGTGATGACCGCGGAAAATTTAGACCCTTGCTAGTCCAGCGAGTGAAAAGAGTGTCTCGTAAAGAGAGAATTAAATGGGGACACGACAATTGGGAACTGCAGTTCGAGTTCTATGTGTACTGTCGTGGAAAAAGAGTGCAGTGCCGGCGTCGCGCATTAGGAGTGTAATAAGAGTGGTATCAACGGGAACAAGGGTCAATTTAGGGCCGGTTTCTCTGAATCACATATTACATTCACATACCAGAAAATCAAACAAGACCGAATTCACAATGCCTGAGGATAACGTCACGCGCCTGGCACTGCACTAGACAAAGCAGCGAGGTAGCGAGAGGCAGATACAAGCGGTGAGGCGTCAAAACCATCAAGTCAACAATTCGCAACGATTCGCGTGGAACTAGCAAAACCTGGAACAATTTTCGGGTTGACGTGGTAGGTTGCAGCTCCCAGTTGGTTTGCGTGCGCACGACATCTATCATAAGCGAATCCATCACGAGTTTGTACCTATAGACGCACCTGAGGATGACATGGAAGACGATGATCATTTTCCCGAAGGCGAAGAGCAGAACAGCGAAAACTAGGTATTTTGTTTAGTGAGAAGCTATCGAATCGAACGCTGAACGGTGCAAACTTGTTGTATCGTACGTACAGTGCCCATACACTGCTGGGAAACCTATTTCTGTGTCTCGCGTGCGCGCTTTCAGTGCTATAACCAGCACTTCGTCTTCGTCTGGATAATAGGAAACACTACATTGGCGTCGGTTTGAATCCACTTCTTCAGAGAGCCAAAGCATAGCTTGATAGGCTTTAGTTCTGGACAATAGGGAGGTAGAAAAAGAAGACGAGCACTAGTGTGATGAAACACTACCTTTAGCGCTTGGTACAAATGAATTTTTGCATTGTACGTGATGACAATCGAGCTCGGGAGGGGACACGGGTTCTGCAACGAAATGACATTCTGTCATGAAGGCGCGATGAAAAGACGAACGGGCGAATGTTCCTTCATTAAACTACAGTGCAACGAAGCCGCTGTGGTCAATTGCTGCAAAATTGAACGGCGTTTACCTCGAGAGAATGGGAGCCGTGCCACGCATTTAGTATTGCGTGACGACCAACCATACCTTCGGTATGCGTGCCTTCTATCCTTTGAAGTTTCGTCAACAAAAATGAGCTGCTGCGAGCGTTGCTTGGAGTTTGCAATACAGTAACATCCAATATTAGAAGGCTAACAATAATTCTGCATGTTCAAAATAAAATAGCATACCTCTGACGGAACTCTCTCCCTCGCAGCCCGTGTGGTGACTTTTTGGTTATGCCGAGGTCAAAATGAAGCGCTTGACATATCGTCGAGATCGATACATTCTTGGCGCTGGGGTGGTTTACACGTAGATAGTCTTGTAGCTCTTCGAAGTTGAAAGTTGGATATTCATTCACGTAGAGCAGAACTACCGATAGCATGTGTTGTGACCAGCGTGCAAGGTTTCAACACGTATATATTATTGTGTTTTGTAGTAATTCTTCAAAACCGGCTTATAAATCACAGTTATATAAGACGGTGAAGTCTTAATTGTGAGATAACAGTTTTGGTAACATTCTGTTATGCGGCTTTTTATCAATGATAAGTAAATTCGAACCAACGAATCCAAGAATGCAGTTTCGAAAGCGCATTTCTGCTCTTCATTTTAAAACAACGACGCTCGCCAAACAAGATATGACGTACTGTGCGGATTGTCGCTGGGCAGCGGTCTCGCTGATGCATGGGTATGTCATTGAGGTGAGCTTTATTAGTGATATAATTGGCCCAAAGCCACGAACAATTTCTGGCTGGTGTCGCTGCCTATTCTTAGAGAAAGGCGTGGAGGAGGAGAAGAAGTCTGTGACGAAGACGGCTTCAGGTTTTATATGGGTGTCACAACGGAGTTAAGCGAATGACAAATTTAAGCACTAACTAGTTTTGTCCCTACGGACCTTTCATAGCCAGCTCACGGGTAAGGTACGTAAATCCGTTAAAAGGTTTTATCAATCAGTAACAGATTATAATGAATTCAGCAAACATTGTGATCTTCAGCTGCGATATAGCCTCTACCATTTACGAGATAAACAGCTAACAAGACTGCAAATCCGGCAGTTGTACATTGTCTTACCTGATAATTCTCTATCCAAATAAGATGAATTGTTAGTACACGTATTATTCTACTAACTAGTGTGTTTGCTGCGCCCCTTTGCGGTGCAGCCCCTCCCCCTCCTCCTCCCTCGTGGCTGCAGCGTCCTCCTAACTAAAGCATTTACTGTGCACTGAGCCCCATCATGTACTCAAAATGTTTTCAACTAATCCAATATAATCTGATGGACAGACACGCGCTTTATTGTCTAAAACAAATAGATACGATATGCGAACAGAGCTCTTTGCAGGAAGAGATCCCGGTCCTATTACGAATATTAACCTCCCGATTGTGGACGTCCTGGCGAAGATGAATCGCGAGGTGCAGCACTTGGTGTTGCTCGCAATCTGTGAAACTAGCCTACCTTTGATGTGATGACCAGAGCGTTCGAGAACGTTAAACGAAAAATATAGTGCACTCCCGCCCGATCACATGGGCGCATCTACCTACGCATAAGCCGCGGTCGTGTACAGATGCACTCGACCACTGACAATCAGTGTTCCGGGGGGAAGCCAATCTCTAAGTTTTATTGAAAAAGGCAAAATCTCGTGAATACCAATGGACAGACATTTATCTAAGCATCACTATATATGTGCTGTCACAGGACTTGCAGCGGCTACGATCGACAAGACGTTTGTGCAACACGCCGTCGAAAAAACAAAAATTAAGTAAGACCAGCCTACCGATCATTGCCACAAAATTCAACAGGACGCCTACCACAAAAATGTCTGAGCGGCATTAATGCATCGTTTATTTAAATCGATATATTGCACACACGGCCAGCGCGCACAAAAAGATAACAACGGCGAATTGATAAATTGAATATCGTTTGCTGTTTGATCGTTCGTTTCGCGATACCCTTTTCCGCCAGGAAATCAGAAAGTGTTGAATAAGCAGGAGGAAGGTCCTAATTGTTCATAGCCAAACGGAAGTAGGTGCTTATTGTGTGACTAGCAATAAGCATAAGCTATTGCGTCCTATAATAGACTTGATTTCATTCTTTTCTACAGCTAACAGCTATTAACACAACTCTGCTAATATCTCAAGCGACATTCCTCGTAGGCATCGACTACATCCAGAAGATGAGATGGTGACTAAGTTGATCGCACACAACTAGAGCAACTGCGGTTCAACCATAGGCGCCGCCCACTTAATTACGAGTTGTACAGTGGTTTTTCGTCAAAGTTCGATTCATGAGTGTAGGTCGCGAGTGATGGTGCAGAAGTTGCTGTACCTTTACCCTCCGTATGTCGATGTCCATTTCTCTTCTGCAGGTTACTCATTCTAACAGTAACATGTCCGTAAACTTTATTTAATTAATCTGATTCCCTCCCCGACTCTTTTTCCAGGGTATGCAGTCTCTTCAGGTGTTACCTCAAGTTCGAAGTTCCCCTTCACATTGATTTCCCATCTCGCCCTCTCGGCGCCGAGCTCCGCTTCCGCAGCTTCAAGCTTCCTCCCAGGCGCCTCCAGACCCGCCCACGCACCTCCCTGGACCGCCATGGACGTCTCGCCGTCTCCGACCAAGCCAAGTTCAAGCCCCGAGGCCCCATCCGCGCCCTCTGCAACGTCAACCTTACGGGGCAAGCCCGAGCCTTTCGGGGCGGTCAACAGCCTGCTCGAGGCGTCCAAGATCTCGGCCATGCTCTCGCCAGTCGCTACCTCCTGTAAAGAGCCTTCCAACTCCATGATCTCGCCGCTAGACGAGACCTTAAACTGGGAGCTCGAGCCCCAACGACGCCGCTATAAAGACATTGCCCCGTCGCCCGAGGGCGCGACTGGCAAAAGGAAACACTACCAAGTGGAAGAGGAACCTTCGCCCTCAGGGAGTCGACCATCGAGCAGTCGACGCAAAAGCAGCGGAGACTTCCTTCGTAAAGGCCACTGGACTGCCACCGAGGAGAAGCTGGCTAAGAAGCTGGTGGAAGCATTTACGGAGGGATACTTGCCCATTTACACGGGTATTCGCCTCCGAGGGTACCTGGCTGTACAGCTGCAATGCGATCCCATGAGGGTCTCGAAGAAGCTCTGTGTCGGTACCCTTGACGGTAAAACAATCCCCAAGAACTACGGCCAAAGAAGTTTAAGCTACGCAAGCAGCCATTGTGGGACTGCAAGGTGGCAGACCGCATTATGGCCGAGCTCGACCAGCTCACCAAGCTCATGTGGAGTGAGACGCGGCTCAGGAAGCCCGCGTATCTGACGCTGTCGAGCACCCGTAACATGGGCGTTCGACGCGGAAGGAACGACTTGGAGAGTGCGACATCTCCATCTAGTCCTGCTAAAAGAGGGTCGCCACCCCCACGCCAAAGACCAAGAAGCACAAAGTCTTCCCCATCATCTACTTAAACCTGTCGAAAAGAAGACACGCCCTATGAACGCTCTGGACGAAGACAGCACTGATCCGGCGTCCCCATCGGACTCGGACAGTGAGCCTGTCAACCTCGACGGAGAATCGCTGCAAGCTGCCAACGATCTGCTCACGCTGTGCCGTCCAGACGCGACGCCCTGAGAATTTAATTGCGCTGCGTCGATGTGAAATTCACCACACGAGTCAAAGCACTGTACGGAGTCAAGTTGGCTGCCCTGCTTTCTGTTAACTTTTAATGTCATTTCAATTCACATTTCCTCGCTCCGGGGCTGGAAGAATTAACGAAGAGATCACGTTTATCGATAACAAACTTCATATGCCAACGTGGCGTCCAAAATTCGTTGAGTAAAAACTTCCAAGCTCTATTTTCGTTGGCGGTTCGTAGTCGGCTTTCTCTCACTTCATACTTACCATGTCATCGGGCAGCAAAAAGAAGAAAAGAACAAGGATGTAAGCTCATTGGTGCTGTTCATGCTGCCTAGTACGAATATGGATCTGACGTGGTTGTTTTTGAGGCAGAATCGCTATGTGTATATCACAGAGCGAACAAGAGTAAGCGAGACAAAACTAGTAGTGTGGGTGATTTTTACTTGTGACTGACACTTTTTTTTGTGTAATGTAGTACCTCAAGCACGACATCTTACCAGTCGACACTGTCGTGGAGGAAGATAAACTGCAAAAGAATCTCGCAGTCGCAAAGGAGAACGGGGATTGGAAATTGGAGGCGAAATCGCTGATGCAACTCGGGCAGCTCATGAAATGGAGAGGTCGTGAGGAAGAGGGCAACAACTACCAAAGACAAGCTTCGTCCATTCTGCGGACTCAAACGTTCGCCGACGACGAGGAACAACTTGATGAATAAAAAAATGTGACGACGACATCAAGAATTATTATCCTAGCGAGCTGCTTCCACCGCTTCTTGCAAACTTTCGTAATTTCTGCATTGCCTGGGCGAAGAAAAGCGTGTCTTGATGATATTGTCGACGTGCGTTTGCCCCCATCGCTGCATGTTGCTCAGTTGTGGCCTTCAACATGTCTTTAACAGCTTTGCAAACGTCGTCACCAGTAAACGCGGCTATATGGCCCTCAACATTTTTCAGTCCGTGCTTGCCCTTGTATGCGCCGCCTAGCAACACCTTTGGGTGCGTCAGGCGTCCCGCAGATATTAAAACGCCAGTCTCATTGGAAATGAGTTCGTTCATCGGCGGTACGTCGGTGGTGACGACAACAGCTCCTGATGCGCGAGCTTGGTTAAGGTAGTGGCCGTAACCTTCGCTCATACTCGGACACATGATGAACGCCGCCTCTGCAGTCATTTTGGTGAATTTCGAGTGCTCTACAATCCCCACATGGATATTGACAGGACTCTTACTCTCCTGCAATCTCGGAGTGTAAGAACCGGGGAACAGCCGGCTGAACGGGTTCCGGGCAATATACACGTCGAGTGGAGGCAGATCGGGGTTGAGGTCCAGCAATCCACGAGCTGTCGAGTTCCTTTCCAGCCACTGGCACCAGCAGTATGAAGGAACTTAACGGTCGAGAAATTCTTCGGTGCAATAGCATCACTTCCCATGCGTCTTCGAGCGAAACTCGCCTGGTCGGATGACGTATGCTTCGTGTAGAACACCGGCGTGTCTTTGGGGTTTCCTTCCTGGTCATACCACCTCGTCACTCGGTCGTAGCACTCGATTGTTTTACACAGCACAGTGTCAACACGCCAATAAGACTCAGCAGTCAGCTCGAACATCTCGATATTCGGCATCAAGTAGACAGGCTTGTTCTTGGGCCATCTTGGCGAGTTTGGTAGATCGTCCCAATAGTGATTGAAGAAAATCACTGGCGTCGTTGGGCATAACTCAAAGTAATCAACTTCCCGACCCAGCTCGGGGTCAAACAGCTTGATCTCCAACGCCCAAAGCGGCAGCAAGCGAGACTCGAGGTCTAATAGTCAACAAGCAAATAAAATTAAATACCAATGCAGCTGGAGAAGGAAAAACAAACGTACACTTTGCATATGCAACCGCGTCTTCACAATAGCCGTTGCCGTGTAAATGTTCCGGCAGATAAATGTCCACGTCGGGACAATTTCTCAACTTCCGCAGTAAATCTGCATCGCTTGGATACGTGAGTTGCTCTGGGTTACTCGCTGATGCGTTCGCGAGCTGATGTCCAGGAGACCCAAAAACCCACGGGATTGAGATGTTGGAATGCGTGACGCAAGCTTCGTGCAGCAGACTCAAGTGGAGAAGGTCTTCCTCGGATACCGTGCCTTCTAACTTGGTGCCATTTACAATACCGCGACGCCAAAACTCGATCGCCCCTCGGAGTTTGCCAGCCCGTTGGACTGCTGCGAACCCAGGCAGCGACGAGGTCTGTAAGCCAAGTGTAAGAACGCTCACGACGAGCAGAACTGCAAGCAGCCAGACGTGTCGACTGCGAGGAAGCGTCGACGTGCTGCCCATTGGGGACGAATCTAAAGTGTCTACCATCCGTCGAAGAGCATTTTGCACGCCAAGAAAGAGCGAGTTTTTGGGTGCCGTTTCAAATCGTTGTCGACCACATGGGACTCGTCGGACCCACTTGCTGCTTCTTCGTAGAAATGCTGATCAAACTCTCGAGTCACGAGTGTAAAACTTATAGTAGAAAACCTGCTACCTTCGGTCGTTCGTGTCTATCTGCAGTTATTGTTTTGCAAACTCTCGAAGGTCTTGCATGGCTCGAGCGAAGAATTTTGTGTCTTCGTGATATTGTTTCCTGGCTTTGGCTCCCATTGCTGCTCGTTGTTCTGGAGTCGTCGACTGCACCATTTCCCGGACCGCCTTGCAGAGGTTGAAGGACGAGAACGCGGCGATCAGACCGCTAACATTTTTCAAACCGTGTGGTCCTTTGAATTTGCCGCCAAGTAGCTGTCGGTCGTCTTTCTGGGGCCTTGTTGAGACCAATACGCCCATGTCGCTCGAAGTGATGAGCTCATTCATCGGCGGTGCGTCCGTCGTGACAATTAGAGCGCCCGAAGCTCGTGCTTGGTTAATGTAGTGGCCGTAGCCCTCGCTCCGACTGGGACACATAAGAAATGCCGCTTCAGCCGTCAACTTGGTGAAGGCTGAACGTTCCATCATGCCCTGGTGAATCGTGACCGGACTTCGACTGTGCTTGAGTCGTTGGTTGAAAGAGCTCGGCATCATATAATTGTAGGCGTCTTGGCCAATGTACACCTCTAGCAGCGGCAGGTCGGCGGTCGAGGTCCAGCAATCCAACACAGCTCGTGTTCCTTTCCAAATACTTGTGCCGGGAGTGTGGAGGAACGTGACGTTGGAGAAATTCTGAGGAGCAATAGCGTCTTCTCCAAGCCGCTTCCGTGCGAATTGAGCTTGGTCAGAAGACGTGTGTTTGGTGTAAAACACTTGTGCGTTGCGTGGGTTTCCTTCCTGTTTGTACCAGCTCGTAACACGATCGTAGCACAGGTGCGTCTTGCAGAGTACCGCATCGACTCGCCAGTACATCTCGGCCGTGAGCTCAATCATCTCGATGTTTGGCATTAAGTAGATGGGTTTCTCTTTCGGCCAGCGAGGCATCGACGGCACGTCGTCCCAGTAGTGGTTGAAGAAGATCATGGGCGTCTTGGGACACAGATCAAAGTAGTCTACTTGTCTTCCCAGCTCCGCATCGAAAAACGTCATCTGCAGTACCCAGATCGGCAGCAATCTCGACTCTAGATCTGCAACAAACAGAGCTAATAAACCCACACACAAATAAATAAAGAAATACGCAACAACAACGTACACTTGGCGTATGCGACTGCGTCTTCACAGTACCCGTTGCCATGGAGATGTTGAGGTAAGAAGATATCCACGTCCGGACACTGTCGAAGCTTCTGCAGTAGATCGTCATCTTCAGGATGCATAATCTCCTCCTTATTACTAGCTGTTCCATTAAGTAATTGGTGTCCTGGAGCTCCGAAAGTCCACGGAATCGACGCGTTCGTGTCGGTCACACAGGCTTCATGTAGCAGACTTAGATGTAGTAAATCTTCTTCCGACACTTCGCCATCTTCATCTCCAGCGTCCACCGCCGGAATTTCCTCTGGAAGTTGCTCGACCGGCGGCAATTTGTCCGTGACGTTGCCGATACGTCGACGCCACGAGATGCCAATGTCGATTGCTCTGCGCAGTCGGGAGGACCGTGTCAATTGACCCCCGACTCACCCACCAGCGACGACATCTCCAGCACGAGAGTGAGTACCCCCAATAGTAACAACAGCACTAGCACTCGATACAGCCATTGGTGGTTGCTACGAAGAGGCTGCGGAGACTTCTTCATGGCCGCCCAAGAGATTCCAGGTACACAATGGCCATGCTCAACAGCTCATTTTATAGCCGGTTAGGGAGCCGCGTCCGCATACATGGCTACATTATCATATTCCTATGAATTTTCCTTGTGTTTGATGTCTTCTTCTTCTGCTAATACCGATATGTTAACTACCGTGTTCTCCTCGAGTCAAAGCTTGCACTGAAGGATCTCTCGTCGCCAAATACTGAAGGGCTTGTGTCGATACGCTGGCCTGTTGCAAACTTCTGGAGGTTCTTCATGGCTCGAGCAAAATATTTCGTGTCTTCGTGATACTGTCGACGAGCTCGGTTCCCCATCACTTGACGTTGCTCCGGAGTCGTGTTGGTCATAAACGTCTTGACGGCGTTGCAGATGCCGTGCGAGTCGTAGCGCACCAACAGGCCGTCAGCATCTTTTAGTCCATGCTGGCCGCGAAACTTCCCTCCGAGCAGCATCTTGGGGTCGTGTTGATACCGTGCCGGGATGAGCACGCCCATGTCGTTCGAGACGACCAACTCGTTCATCGGGTGGGCGTCAGTTGTGAAAATCACCCCACCGGAAGCTCGCGCCTGGTTGATGTAGTGGCCGTAGCCTTCACTGCGACTTGGACACATAAAGAACGCAGCTTCCGCTGTCAATTTGCTGAATTCCTGCGGCTTCAACATGCCGTGCTCGATATGAACGGGACTGCGACTGCGACTCAGCTTCCGCTTGTAGGACGGCGGAAACAGAAAGCCGTACGAACCGTCGTCAATGTAGATGTTGAGTTGAGGCAGCCCCGACGCCATGACCCAGCAATCCACGAGTTCTCGCGTGCCTTTCCAAACACTCGTGCCTGCCGTATGAAGAAACGTGACGCTCGAGAAATCCTTAGGAGCGATCGAGCCGTTGCCCATACGTCTGCGAGCGAATTCTGCTTGGTCCGAGGACGTGTGCTTCGTGTATAATACTTTGGCGCCTCGAGGGTTCCCGTTCTCCTTATACCATCGCGATACGCGGTCGTAGCATACGTGCGTCTTGCAGAGCACAGCGTCCACGCCCCAATAGTGCGCAGGCGTCAACTCGATCATCTCAATGTTCGGCATCAGGTACAGCGGCTTGCTCTTGGGCCATCGTGGCGACTCCGGCACTCCGTCCCAGTAATGGTTGAAGAAAATCATCGGAGTTTCGGGACACAAGTCGAAATAGTCCACTTCGCGACCGAGTTCCGGGTCGAACATCTTCACTTCCAACGCCCACATTGGCAACAGTCTCGAGTCGAGGTCTGCAATAAAAGAAATAAAACTCTCGTCAATAACAAAAGCCCAAATCCAGGCTTCTAGACAACTTACACTTGGCGTACGCCACTGCATCTTCACAATAGCCATTGCCACGTAGTCCCAACGGTAGGAAGATGTCGACATCTGGACACTGCCGTAGCTTTTCCAATAAGTTCGTGTCGTTCTTGTTGATCAGTTCGTACGCATTGTCCGCTGTAGCATTTGCTAACTGGTGACCTCCTTTAGGAGACCCAAACTTCCATGGCACCACCGAGTCGATATTTGTGACGCAAGCTTCGTGTAGTAAACTCAAATGTAATCGGTCAGCCGCTGGCACTTCCGCATCCTGTGAATCGACCCACCACCCGATTGCATCGCTTTCTCCGTCGTCACCGCGTTGCAAGGACACTCCGAGGCTGACGGTCCGACGTAGCCGTGAATTGCTTGTCAAATCTGCGCCCGCGACCCTCCACAGCGAACTGGTCTCCAGTACTAATGTCAACGCGCATAACCCCATGAGTGCCACGAGGAACCCCGCAGCCACACTTGCCGCAGCGGCGGAGGTCCATTCCGAGTGCTCTGCATTCGCAGTGCACAGACGATTCAGAGACTGAGCTGTCCGGGCTCAGGAACGGTGCATTCCGTGCTTGCGACGTGTGACACGGTACGGTACTACAGTATTACGGTAAACCATGCCATCCAGATGTGGCCCACAGCCGCTGGAGGAATCGCTTCAACTGGACCGTGCAGTCATGAGGAGTCTTGAAAGTCTGAGCGTTTAAAATACTAGTACTAACCCCAGGTCTCGCCACCAGGTCTAGTTTGGCAAGGATAGTTCTCCTCAAACCAGGCGATAATTTCGTTCCGGCCTTCCGTTCGTGAGTATTGGTGCAGCCTTTCCTTCGCTTGGCGCACCTCGTCGTCGTTGAAAATCGGCTTGTGCTCATGTAGAAGCAGAATCACTTCGAAATGCACTGCATCACTGAAGGACTTGAGCATTGCTGACGAAGCAGAACCTCTAAGACCCTTGGAAAGCAGAAATTTCACCACTGCGAATTGTTGACGAGCAGTTATCTTGGACCAGGCATTTGTAGCTGACGCTAGAGGCGTCTCCAGACAACCTTCAGAACGATTCGAATAGAGCCACTTGACCATCTCGACGTGGCCATTTTCCGCCGCTTTGTCCATCGCTGCTGCCGTGCAGCCCTCACTCCGATTTTCGTGGATCCACTTGACTATATCCAACTGGCCGCAGCGAGCAGCTTTGTCCATGACACTCGGGGAGCTCAATGCCGTGGTGTTGGTGTACAACCATTCCAATATCTTGAGATGTCCGCTATAGGCGGCGCTGATAGGCGAACAACTTTCGCTGCGGTTGATACGGAGCCACTCAAGCATTGATATTTGGTCGTCCTCGAATGAAGGCGGCGCCTTCTCTACACAGCGGCAACCGTATTGAATGAAGCACTCAGGTCGATGAAATTGTTGACGAGCCACAATGTCCATGATGTTTTCTTCGAATCCTTCGGAGCGATTGTAGTACAGCCACTTCACAATATCAAAATGCCTGCTGAAAGCAGCATCAGACATCGCCTCCGTCGTACAGCCCTCGGTTCGGTTGAAATGCAGCCATTTGACAATTTCCAAATGGCCAAACGCAGCGGCAGCGTCCATGGCCTTGACGTACAACGTTCCTGGATCGAGTGATGACGATCGCGGTCTTTCCGCAACTCCAAGTCAATAGAATGCAGGAACTGAAGCACATCGAGATGACCGTACATGGCTGCGATGTCCATAGCGGTGTTAGGATCTGCTTTGTATTCCCGACAAAGCCAACTATCATCACTGTCGTCCTCCAACTCCGCTAAAAGGTTGATACTCGGGTCCCCGCCAAACTGTTCACACAACCATCGAACCACTTCGAGCCGCCTATTCCTCGCTGCCTCTACCATGACACCACTCAGATCAACGACCTCGTCTTGGTCGATAGATGCAAGTAAATATTGAACGACTCGGAGATGACCGCACCCGGAGGCACACTTTAAGGGACCCCACAAGTCTGGCGGAGACGGCACTGAATGACCGATCGATCACCCACTGGACAAACTCAAGATCTCCAACTTCTGCTGCTTCACGAAGTGCCGCCTTGATCACTTGGCTCACTGCGGCTTCGGAGCTGACTACTTCCACAAGAAACCGCACATTGTCCTTGCAAATGGCCCATCCAGCGTCCGAGTAGTTAGGAATTTGCCAATCTCCACGCGATAGCCTTGAGCCACTAACCACCGGACTTGCTCCGTGTTGTTCTGCGAGAAGGCGTGAATCATCGGAGTCACTGAATGTTGCCTTGCTCCCTGTGGATATCGGTCGTGCATCCATCGAAAGACGTCCCAGTGGCCTCTGCAGTGAATTCTATCCCCAAATCGGATGTCGAGCGATGAATTGCTCTCAAAGAGCTCCAACACCCACATGTGCCCACGCTCGGCGACCTCATTCAGCACGTCTTGGTAGATTGGACACCCTTGGAAGTGGCTCAATAACCACTGCACCATATTGTGGTCACCTCGACGAATTGCTTGTATGATTGCCTGGTTGAACTCCCATCGATAGTAGTGCGGCTCCGTATGAACAAGTTTCGCCACACTCCAGTTATCAGATCTTGTATCTCGAAGACCCTCGACCATAACAACTCCAAAAGAGCGACCGATCCGTCGGGACTGACTGCACAGGCGTGATGCAGCGGCATTTCCTCAACCAGGAAATCCGAGACGATGGCTCCAGCTTCCGCAGGAGTATTGTTCACCGAAAACTTGTCGTGCAGGACCAGCTCGACAATCTTCAATTGCAGTAGAACCATAACGATTTTTTTACCTACTTGAATGCTGATGGAATGTGAAATGCCGGGTACTTGTTGAGATCAACCCAGGCAACATAATTTTCAACCCCATCTCGTGGCTCACCACAAGTATAATCTTCCCGTAGACAAGCGCTTCCGTTGGGTGATTCCAATGGCTAATGTTTGTGCTAAAAATGAAAGAAATGCAGGTTAAGTGGAGGTAGTACAGCTCGTCACCACTTTCGAAAGAATACTTCTCCTCGAACCATTTAAGAATCTCATTCCCGCTACATGGATGCGATCCGTGCCACAAACGCAGGGAGCGCTTTATTTGACGTACCTTGTTGCCATTGAAAGCCGACTTTTGCATGTGCAGAAGTAAAAACACCTCAAAGCAAACTTCATCTCGACAGTCCTCGACAAAAATCGATGCAATGCGATGACCCCAATATCGTGGAAGAGAAAATACTTTACCAGAGCGAATTGTTGACAAGCAGTTTTGTATCTTGGTGACCATGTTCCGCTCTGGCCATAGCACTTGGCGTGCAGTCCTCTCTGCAATGTTCGTGAATCCACTTGACAATATCCAAATGCCCATAACTAGTCCGGCGAAAATCTCGCGGTCGTGTTGGCATACAGCCACTGCGGTATTCTGAGGTTTCCGCTGGATGGCGCGTACACCATAGCATCGTCATATTAGTAAAGTCATTATGGTTGGATACTAGCCACTCCATCATCGATATCTGTCCCTCCACGAATGTATAGGGTCTCTTTTCCAGACAGCAGTCCACCAACTTTCCGCTGACAGCCTGGCAAATGGAATTCTCGTGCTGCGATGCGGTTCATAACATTTGTCGAGCATCCCTCGGAGCGATTGCAGTGCAGCCATTTGACAACCTCTAAATGTCCTGTTGCAGCACCGCAATCTATCGCTTCGGCCGTGCATCCTTCGGTTCGGATGGAATACAACCACTTGACCACATCCAAATGACCAGCGCACACACCCTGCTTCTGGAATTGTGATAAATTCTTATAATAGTAACCAATGCAAAAACGATTGGATCATAACAATCACTAAAGGGGCCTTAGCATGATCCAGAAGAGGTTCATGAGCGCAGAACAGGAAAACTAGGTCGAGCGAGGAGTGACGAACGAACATAAGACCCAAAGATAGTAGTAGTAGACATTCAATTCCAAGCAGCACCGGCTGCCTCCATCGTTACCAGTTAACTTGGGTGAAATGCACTCAGGACCAAGCTCTGCTCGGTAATATAGTGTGTGATATTTCCTTGAATGTGCAACCTGCTCGCTCGAAACTGCACTAGACGCACTGGAAAGAGCACCGCGCTCTTCTCTCATCCTGCTTGTCCAATCCACAGGCCAGCATCAACATTTGATGCTATTTAATAGCATTAGATCCCCGACTTGTGTTCAATGCAGCCCCAACTTGTAGTTCCTGTTCTTCGCCTTCGCCCTCTTCATCGTTGCCCGCAAGCATCCCATATATCATGCCGAGAATTTCCTTCAGCGACTCAGCTGAAGGTGTTGAATCCATGAAATCCAGCGTCTTGAGTTTCTTACGAACCTTCTCGTCGTCGTCGCTAATGAATACCCACGAAAAACAATGCCAAGTGCTCGGTCGAGTCCTTCAACATCCGACAAAGCTTCAAGACCGGCCACATTCTGAGCAGTTCCTTTCGGAATATCCTCAGCTTTTGCTTCGACGACGAAAACCCGGTTCTTGCCACGCTTCAGCACAAATTCGAAGTGACCATTCACATGCACCTGCTTCCCATTCACATCCTCTTCCACCTGAATAGTAACATCACCCAACCAAAAGCAGACTGCTTCAATAACTGCCACAATGAACACCTGGCGCTTGGCTTTCGTTCCTCGTAAATGCCACCATATAAGTGGCGTGCATTTGCAATCCGATCCTGTAGTTGCTGGACGATATTGTCCGGAACGGTTCTTGCTTGGAGGTCGTACTCATCTACTGGCAGGATAGGCTCAATGTCTCCCCACAACAGGCTTGAAGACGCCTCGGAACCCTCGCCATATTTGCGCTTTTTGTTTCCATTCTTCGACATCGATTTTCCTTCATAACTCTTCTCTTGGATCGTTTCATTAATCAAAGCCCATCGCTTGAGGCGTTTGTTAAAGTGCGGACGGTCCTCTGGCGCTGGGGCCGGAGTCCAGGGCTCAATTAACGCCACTTTAACTTCCGGATGCAGCACCAGCACGTGGATCTGGACGAAGGATGGCTTCGGCATCTTGTATTTCTCATACAGATAGTCCCTCAAAACCCTCATTTCAACAGCAAACCCCCGACGTGTCATCACTCTGCCAAGCGAAGTTACACATGAGAGAAAGATGAGGGCGAAATTGAGGAGACGACCTGCAGGAAGAAGCAATGCATCGGTGGTAACCGTCGACAAGTCCGTCGTGTCTTCGAGGTTCCCGCGGGACAATATAAAGCGGATTGTGCTGATGGTGTCATCTACAAACCGGTTGAGCTGGTACGCCGCTTGTTTGGGGAACCATTCCAGGCAACACCCCATACTCATGCGAATTTTTGCGGTGATGATCGTTCTAGCGGTCATTAGATTGTCTATACCCACGAGGTAAAAGGTACATGGGCAATTCCTCCCGGTGCTGTCATCTCGGACTTCACATTCTTCCTCGTTGACAAAAGCTAAAGGTAGAATGCTTCGAGAATACGCGCATCCTTCACGAGAAACGAGCAACTTGTGATGCTCACAACCAGCAACACTTCGACCTTGATAATATATATATTTACTTTCTGCTATTGCCTTGCGTAGGCGACACCAACTGAGCATGTTGTGTGTCCGGCTGCGGAAAGGATTGAGTGGTTGCAATGCAGCCACTTGATAACCTCCAAGTGTCCTGTTACAGCACCACAATCGATCGCTTCGGCTGTGCATCCTTCGGTTCGGTTGGAATGTGTTGCGGAGTGGAGAGTACTGCTCCCCACAGTTGCTGCGGTGCCTGTGTTTGTGTGGGTTGTTTATCCTGTGAAGGCGTTGAGAGGCTGGAGGTTTTCCCACGTAGTGGAATTGTCCTACGAGGTTGTCCACTAAACTGAAGGTTAGAGTGTGACTATCTATTTAGACAGGGAAAAGTTTAACTGAGCCCAGAGCTCACTCTACATATACAGAGCTGAGTGGCAGGCGCTTTGCTGCTGTTAATTGTCAAACACTCTACTCGAGTTCGTCTCCTCCTCTGTGTGGCTTGCATTCGCAAGTGAATGCAACCGCTTGACAACATCCAAACGACCGGCCTCGACAGCGTCGTCCATGGCCACACTCGTACACTGCGGATACCGACATTAGCTTGGGCTGAATTCAGAGTCGTTCCTTTCCAGGAACGTTGTACGTCAAGGGCCATGGACTCTGCCGCTGCGTTTGGCCATTTGGAAATTGTCAAATGGCTGCATTTCAACCGAACCGAGGGCTGTACGATGGCGATGTCTGATGCTGCTTTCTACGGGCATTTTGATATTGTGAAGTGGCTGTACTACAATCGCTCCGAAGGATTCGAAGAAAACATCATGGACATTGTGGCTCGTCAACAATTTCATCGACCTGAGTGCTTCATTCAATACGGTTGCTGCTGTGTAGAGAAGGCGCCGCCTTCATTCGAGGACGACCAAATATCAATGCTTGAGTGGCTCCGTATCAACCGCAGCGAAAGTTGTTCGCCTATCAGCGCCGCCTATAGCGGACATCTCAAGATATTGAAATGGTTGTACACCAACACCACGGCATTGAGCTCCCCGAGTGTCATGGACGATGCTGCTCGCTGCGGCCAGTTGGATATAGTCAAGTGCAGGGTTGTGAAAAAAAACAAAAACAAGTGCACTTTCAAATAATTTAAATAAAACACACGAAATTAGTGACGCACGCGCAGCAGACGACCGAGCGAGCACCAACTCTAGAGCAGTCGTAAGAGAACGCAGAAGACACGAGTTGCCCACGGAGAACGTTTGGGATTGAGGAGGGAAAACCTCAAGCGGTGCCAAACCCCCTCTCAGTTATCTGCCACTAAAAGCACTACAATTAAGTATATGCATACTCAACTGAAGACGCTTGTCCCTGGCGGAGCTCGACAATGCCATGCCTTCAACTCTTGACAC
Source organism: Phytophthora quininea (assembly GCA_011947345.1). NCBI lineage: Eukaryota > Oomycota > Peronosporomycetes > Peronosporales > Peronosporaceae > Phytophthora > Phytophthora quininea. The sequence continues at coordinate 49,471 of JAAVTG010000798.1, forward strand.
TCCCACTTCGTGGTCCGCCATCGTCCATGTTGACCTTGCCTGTTAGAACTCAATCACTGCACTCAAACACTGGCCGCGGCACTACATTTAGGCGCTTGCGCAGTTTGCAGAATTGTGTCGATCCGAGAGGCTTCGTTAGTATATCAGCCAGCATGTCCGCACTCGGGCAGTAACGAATGTCAAAATCTCCTCGTTCGTAGAGATCCTTGACTTTGTGATACTTCAAATCCACTCCTTTCACCTTGTAATTTCCAGTCGTTGCTTTGATCACCTTTATCGTTGACTGGTTATCTTGATACAACACAGTCTGCTTACGACGACGGAGCTTCAGCTCTTGGCAGAGATTGTGCGTCCAAACAATCATCACAGAACACTCTGCTGCAGCTACAAACTCAGAACTGCACGTATCATCGTAGGCGATCTCTTGTTTGTGGTTCTTGTAGGCGTACGTGCATCCATTCATTTGCAACACATACCCTGTAATTGACTGACGATCATCTTTTCCCCACCAAGATCTGCATCTGCATACGCAGTGAAATGCAAATCGGGACTGACCGACTTCTCCCACAAGAGTCCGTAGTCACGTGTGCCTTGCAAATACCTTAGTACTCGCTTCGCCATCACGAAATGCTCTTTGGTGTACTTGCTCGCGTATTTTCCCAAGCATTCGAACAACGTTCGCTATCTCAGGTCTCGTTCCACGAACCAAGTACTGTAAACAACCAACCAACTCACGATATGGTATGCTAGGATCGTTCACACCAGGTTCACCTACTACTCCTGGTTCACACTGCAATCCAACTACTTGTGGAGTCGAAACGGGTCTGCAGTCTTCCATTCCGAACCGCTTTAGTACTTTATCAACGTAACCGCTTTGTGACATCCATAGTGCTTGACCAGGAATGTAATCAATGTCAATGTGCAGCAGGTCTTTCACTGGATCAAGATCTTTTAACTTAAACTTAGCTCGTAACTCGTCCAGAATCAACTCAATGTTTCCGTCCGTTCCTGCGATAACTAAGTCGTCCACGTAAACCGTCACAAATATAGGACTTCCTCCCACTGAACGTGTGTACACACCACCGTCCATCTTGCACCGACGGAAACCGCACGATCGCAAATGCTTCTCTAATGTTTGATACCAAATCATTGGCGCCTGTTTCAGGCCGTACAGGCTGCGCAACAACTTGCACACTCGACCCGATCCATCGTCAAAGTATTTAGACATCTCCATATAGATCTCTGCATCATTAATCGCCCCGTTCAGAAAGGCAGTGACAAAGTCTACATGTTTGCACGATAGTCCCAATTGAAGTGCTACGAGCAGGATAAACTTCACTGCTTCTTGCGCCACCACCGGTGAGTACGTCTCCCAGTAATCGACGCCGTAGCGCTGCTGACAGCCCTTTATCGTAATTCGAGCGCGATGACGAACAACATTGCCATGCGCATCTCGTTTCCGCACAAAAACCCATCTGCTTGTCAGCACCTTCTTGCCCTCAGGTCTTTCCACTAATTCCCACGTACAATTGCGCATTAAGTCACCATACTCTTTTTCTAGCGCCTGCATCCACTTGTCTGCATCTGGAGCATTCAAGGCTTCTTCTACAGACTCCGGTTCCATCACAGAATTCACGGCTTCAATGATAAGACTCTCGGGAAGTTCAATCTCATAATCTTTGTAGCGTGGGTTTGGATGGCGCACGCGAGTCGATCTCCTAAAAGACTCTGCTGTGTCCTTCATCTCTTCTTCATCTTCGTCGCTCCCACTATCGCTAATGCTCTTGGTTACTTCTTCCATCGAGCAAGTGGGTTCGCCGTGACACACCGGCCTATTGCCCTCTAGATCATCAAAATCTGCGACTGCTTCTTCAGGGACGAACGCATCATCACCATCAGAATCAACCTCACCATCCACATCTCCTTCCCCCACCGAAGGTGAGTTGTCTCGTGATACCCGGCCTGCCAGCGTTCCAGATGGATGGCGATTAGTCCACTCCACCAGACCCCGCTTGCCGGTCGGTCTATCAACTTCAGCCCCCACCAAGCGCGAAGGGTTAGCAACACGCTCGCTTGACCGAATTCCTGTCGCAACAGGTCGAGATTCCTCTGTCTCCATCAACTGGAGTACACACTCAACCGGAGGAGATACTTCAGTTTCGTAGGAGGGAATGGCCTCACTGTCGCAACGGCGGCGCTTTCGACTCTCTTCAAGGCTTGGTGACTTCGATGTCATCACTGGTAACTCAATAAATGGTACTTTCTCAGGTAAAACAAAGTGGCCATTAGCGTATCGATTGCTGAGTAAGTGCTCCACATAACTCTTCTCCACGGTCCAGCCTTCTTGGAACTGTACCGAGCGTACTTCCTGGAGTCCTCCAGTCAGCAGATTAAGGATACGATAGCTTTCCGAATGTTTTGCATATCCAAGAAACAAGCCAGGTTTACCAGGATTTTCCAGCTTAGATTCGCGTAGCACCTTCGGCGTGAACACGAACACCAAACACCCCCATGTCTTCAACGTCGACACATCCGGTCGCTCTCTGAAGCGTCGGAAGTATGGCGTGTCTCCAGCTAATACAGGTGTCGCGCTGATGTTTCCTATTTCAACAGCAAATGCGAATGCTTCACCCCACAAAAGAGAAGGCATATTGGCTGTTTCCAGCAAGCAACGCACCCGATTCATCACAACGCCATTTATCTTCTCAACAAGGCCGTTTTCCTCGGGACTATAAGCATTAGTCCACGTGTACTCAATGCCATGTGAGCGTAGGAACGATCGCAGCTTTTCATTAAGAAGTTCACGTCCTTGATCAGAGTTAAAGACTTCAATCCTTTTACCTTGAGCCAGTAACCATTGAATATGGGCTAACACAACGTTCGTAGCTTCGTGTTTTTCTTTCAGCAAGAAGCCCCATAGGTAACGCGTAGCTTCATCTTGAACAAGCTGGAAGTGCTTGTATCCGTCGTAAGTACTAATATTCACATAGCACTTGTCCGACATTAACTTCTGATAAGGTTTTGTTGCTCGACGAGTGACAGTCTTCTTGTACGACATTCGAGTCGCCTTCGCCGACTTGCAACTCCAGCAAGGTAGTTCTGTTTCACCTCGCAGATCCTCTTCCAGTCCAGTTACTATTTTTCGGCTTGCCATTTGCTTTAACGTAGTCACATTCAGATGTGCAAACCGTTGGTGCCAACGCGTAAGAGATTCACCACTGCTTTTGTGCATTCCAATCGCCGGAACGCGGTAGATGGAACTCGTTGTAGTCGATAAACGATAACGACCCCTAGACTTCGGTAACACCAGTCGCAGACGGCCCTTGCTCATCCATGCAACATGTTGTGCATCCCGATATCCTAGTTTTATTTGCCATCCAGCGCTCTGCAGCGATTCCATGCTCAACAGATTATCTGGGGCAGACGGTTTGTACAATACTTTCTCCAAGTCCAGAGCCACCTCTTGATGCGGTTGTTTGTTATTCTTTACCCGCAGGTGTACTTTTCCAGTCTTTTCATTGTCCGTGATCTTGCCATCGTAGGCTTGAAACAGATGCTCCGAGTCATGCTCCAAATGAGACAATAACTCTTACTGGTTGCACACATGGACATCGCTACACGAGTCCAGTGCCCATTCAACAACACCATCGGCTGAATGTACCACAGAACTTATCTGCATCAACGTTCCGCGAGGGAAGCAACCAACAGCACCAACTTTCTTCTCTCTGTTATCTCCCTTATTACCAGATCTGTTCTGCCATCTTTTGCGCTCCGATCCAGCAAAATCTTCACCAGCAACGCGATCATCTTGAGAGTCATCATCATCCTTGTCTTGACTTCTTTTAGGACAATGAAAACGTATGTGACCAATTTCGCCGCACTGAAAACACGTTCGTGTATCTGCTTTCGGCTTGCTGTCCTCCTTGCCACCTTTTGCTGACTTATTCTTGCCGCGCCCGCGCTTGCGCTTGCCCTTGCCTTGCTTTTGTTTCGTCTGCGTTTCGCAAGCAGCAATACCAGCGGGTTTCTGTTCCTCAGTACCCATTTTTTCATCCAAAGCTGATTCAGCGCGTAGCGCATTCATCACTTGGGCCGCGGTTGGAATAGGACGTGCTTCAGAACCACCACGTACAACGTAGTGTTTAGAGAATTGCCGCACAACATCTCTGTGAGTACGTGAGACGTGACCCAGCAGCGTCTCTGCAAAGTCCTCATCACTTATTTTCTTGCCATAATGTAACAGGTTCCTTCGCAACTTCTCCATCTCGCGCAACCAGCTTTCCATAGACTTCTCGGAAGTGTACGTGTTTGAATAGAATTCTGAGCGCACAAATATATAATTTGAGTACTCACGCTTCGTTTGTCTATCGACGAAGCGTTCCCACATCGCACGAGCTGTCTCCTCCTGGCAGATCATCTCTGCATCGTCCGATGGTACTCCTGACAGGATCGCCTCTCGAGCTGCGTTATCCTTCACATCAAACATCGATCGCTCAAGTGGATCGCTTAAGTTCAACGTACATGAGCCCTCCACTACGTCCCAACATTCCATCCTTTTGAGAAAGGTACGAAGGTGAGCTTCATACAAGTCGAAACTTCCTCTCATCCTGGGAGCGTGATCCATTTTGACAGACATCCCGCGCGCCAAACCAGCAGCAACAGGGCCAGGAAATCCAAAACCACCAAAGTTGAAGCCACTAGTCATGTTAACACCACTTCCTCCTGCTCCAGACGCAATTCCCCCACTTCCAGCCACACCAGAGCCCATCTGACTCGTTCCTCCACTAGTTCCAGCGCTCCCAGCACCAGTACCAGCATTCCCGGCAGTTGTTACACCACCAGAGGCGGGCGTCGTCGTGGGGTTCGTTCCAGGCTGAGGACTTGGCGTAGACATCTTCACACAACTTGCTCTTGGTCTCGGACGTCTCCACACGAAGGGTTTTGGGCTCATAACCTAGTGACGCACGCGCAGCAGACGACCGAGCGAGCACCAACTCTAGAGCAGTCGTAAGAGAACGCAGAAGACACGAGTTGCCCACGGAGAACGTTTGGGATTGAGGAGGGAAAACCTCAAGCGGTGCCAAACCCCCTCTCAGTTATCTGCCACTAAAAGCACTACAATTAAGTATATGCATACTCAACTGAAGACGCTTGTCCCTGGCGGAGCTCGATAATGCCATGCCTTCAACTCTTGACAGAAAAATTGATTGAGCGAAGCCTCAATCACGTTCAAATAATCTTCCATTTCGGCGCGGCGTTCACCTTACGACTCACTCACTCTCGCGAGGTCAAGAACTTCTAACGTATTGTTAATGTGCAAGCAGAGACCTTCGTTTCCTCTGTCGACCTAACAGTTCGACGGGAACAGCCCTACGACTTCGGCAGGCGCTGTCTCTTTGCTATTTTCTGCAAAATCCCCAACACCACCCCACTTCGTGCTGGCACGCCGCCCAAACACACTCGATGGCTTCGTTCGCGTCACCGTCGGCGAAGCAATCATGAATCGTTACCAGTGACTCGACTAGTGGGTGGTGATGGAACACAAGCTAACCTGTAGTGGTGAAAAGAAGCGAGCGCGCAAGTATTCGTCGCTACAGCTCATCAGCAGGGTGCAGCTGAAGAGCGACTTCGAAGCTGTAGAGCTCGCCGTGCAAGCATGAACCCGTCGTCGCCTTGCTGGCAAGTGTTTGGCTTTCTGATAGACGTTTGGGCGGAGGCAGGGACTCATTAGGTCGCCGTCGCAAAGTGGCGGCAACATCGGTAAAAATCTCCTTCTCGTGCTCTCCCCGTTTCTCGACTGAAGCGTTATGAACACAGAGTCGTTTATAAAGCTTCTCGACTACGCCATGGATATCTATCGGCTTCAGTTCGAGCACTTACAGTTCTACGCATGTGATCATGCGTCTGTAAATCAAACCAAACATGCGTCCCGATGTTCGGGTGTGCTAGCCACCGCCTGCAGCTAGCTGTCGAGTGACTTCTTGAGCAGGATGTAAACCTTATCAGAAAAGGTGCATCGCTAAACGACATAGTTAGACAGTGTGAGCATACTTCCTAACCTGTTAGGAGCGGTATTGAGGCAAGAAGCTCGCAACATCAGACACCACCGTGATTGAAAAAAGTTGCAACAAACAAATTATTGATTGACTCTAATCTTCGGGCTCAATAAAATAACAATCTTATTTTTCACAACCCTGGTCAAGTGGATCCACGAAAATCGGAGTGAGAGCTGCACGGCAGCAGCGATGGACAAAGCGGCGGAAAACCAGCTGCAAGACGCCCTAGGCAAAAATGGTCTGTCTTCTCTGCAAAAGTGCACGGTAGCGATGATAATGCTTGCCTGTGGTTGTAGCGCGGATTCACTCGATGAAAACTTATCGTGCGCTGAAAGCACAACTCTCGCCTACACCAAAAGGTTTTGCCAACACGTGATTGATATATTCGAGGAAGAATATCTGCGTGAATCTACAGAGCAAGCCATAGAGCAGCAGCTGCAGTTTTCAGCTGAGTGGGGCTTTCCTGGATGCATCGGATCGCTCGACTGCATGCACTGGATGTGGGAAATGTGTCCATACGCACTGAAAGGACGGTATGCAGGAAAGGAGAAGACCATCCATCGTGCTTGAGGCTGTAGTAGATTATCGGCTATGGATCTGGCACTTTTGCTTCGGGGCAGCAGGCTCCAATAATGGTACGTCTGCACATCCATGACGGCGTCAATATGGCTTTGGATTTCTAATTGCTATTGTGATGATATTCAGACATAAATATTTTGGACAGTTCCCCTCTCGCGAACAAGTTTATTCTCCAGCAGAATATTTGTGACCGCACTTACACGGTCGCTGATAAGCAATTTGAGCAGCTTTACTACCTTGTGGACGGAATCTACCTTCAATTTTCATGCTTTGTGCCTACCATTCCACAACCGGATACTCCTAAGGAAAAATACATTGCCAAACAGCAGGAAGCAGCACGAAAAGATGTGGAGCGAACATTTGGAGTGTTACAGAAGCGTTTTCATATATCAAAGAAGATTGTGTGATTTTGCACAACATGATTGTAGAAGATGAGTGGGGGGAGAAGGATTGGAGAAGCTTCCTGATGAAAAAACGCACGTACTGACAACCACGCGTGTCAGAAACAACGGTGTTCGTGCAGATGAGGAACAGACGGACGCGAGGGAGTTCGTTGCAAGACGCACCTGATCCGATCCGAGAGAAATCATGTCATTCTAAAGCAGGCGCTTGTTGATCACTTGTGGGAAATAAAAGGAAAAAAACTAGTTTAGAGATATTTGTAGCAAAAGTAAACAGAACAAGCATACCGTCTGCGGTAGGATTGATGTTGCCTGTTGCGCATTTTTCACCCGTTGTCTCGACAGCTTCTATGCCCGAAGCCACGATGACTTCATCTTGCAATTGTTTCAATATTTTTCCTTTTTGATCTTCAGAATGCGCGCAGAAAGCTCGTCTAATCCATCCAACGATGCGAAAACAATGGGATTTTGCTCTCGCTCTTCCAAGAGTTTCAGTCGTTGTTCTTCTAGTTCAGCCTTAGGTGTGATGATCTTCAAATCTCGGCTGCAGTATCTGCTAGCTGTTGACTACTCATTTCTTGAGATCGCGGTGCTTTTTGCTTCTTTATGCCTACTGGGCGATTGTCTTTGCATGATGCGTCGAGTACTCCGATTGATCCATGCGTTTGAGTGTCTGTAGAATGGTCCTCGCCGTGGTTGCTGCTACGTTTGCGTGATGATCTAGCATCTGGCAGCGCCTTCCACTTGGGCTCTTGACGAAGCTCTCGCCAAGCTTCCAAAAGTCGAATTGCTCGTCTTGCTCGACTTCGTACATGGTGATTGCGTCTTGAATTCTCCACTTTGATTAAGGTGTTCGATAGCAGCGATACACCCGCAAAACTTTCCTACTGCAAGACGGACAGTCTGCAAGCAGTTCACTACTGCATTTTGGCTCGCTCGAAGCGGGCTTGGAGTCGCGGTCTTGTTTCGTTGTATTTTGCTGTAACCCGTCCCCAGAATGCACGCCCAGACTGGTCTGTGCCGAAGATGCTGTCCTTGGATACTGCCAGCCATGCTTTTGTGAGTGCTTGATCTTCAGTGCTTATCCAGTTGGGCCCACGAGCGTCAGGCTTGGTGGTCATAGCGAACGCAATATGTGGATCTTTGAGAGGCGCGAACACTGTCCGAAAAAATGTCCTGCCACCAGTGCAGGTTTTGAGATATCCAGGTCACTTGTGCCGGACAACTTATTTGCTTCTGGGAGCAAATGGCGAAGCAAATCGGCTCTGTTTGCTCGCACGGAAACTTTTCATTTGTTGCAGGAGCCATTTTGCTCCTGCGGTGGAGCGAGTTGGGGATAATTTTTTAGTTTACTGCCACAGGAGCATTTTGCTGCCGCGGTGGAGACGCCATAATGGCGGGCATTTTTCGTGACGCCACCGATTTTCATCGGTATTAATCGGTATTTCATGAGGAATCACAGTTTTTCGGTGTTTGACTCTTGAACAAACTATACTATACAAGCACGACACGGTTGTCTTCGGCAAGAGCATGGATACAGCACAGGGCCAAAATACCGAATTTCCGTCGGTATCTTTTTACTAAACGGCCTCAAACGATGGTGCCATTCTACACGCGTCACAGGGCGAATATTTAAGAAAAAACATGTACTGATTCGACAATAATCAGAGGCGTCACCGGAGCGCCCTCCCGCTCCCGCTCGCACCCCTGCTGCTCGTGCCCCTGCTCGACCCTGCGACCGAGCAATCCGCTTGCTCAGGCATGTGCGCTAGCCACCATACGCTGATGCGGTACGTCCATACAGCTATACATTGCAAACTTTTTTTTAATTTTAACATAAAGTGCAACGAAAACGATGGTGCTTCTTAGTAACTTCTACGCCTGCAGTTGCTACTGCTGCGCCGTCGCCGCTTCTGCCACCACCGCCGTAGCCGCCACCACTGCGAGGCAGATGCCTGTGCGCTTCCCCGGCACGGTACGCTGTACTATGTTGAAGTGTCCTCATGTCCCTGTTCTAGGGACACTGGGCCATCAGGCTCAACTGAGTTTCCGTAGACCGCTGCCTCATTTGTGGATTTGACGACACCCGCGAACAGGCATGATCCGCGGAGGCGATGCTTCTCGTGGAATGGAGTTTCTTGTGCAGCGACTGGTGTTTTTATGGAGCTGGCATTTCTCGTGGAGCTGGAGTCTCTCGCGGGGTCGGCGTTTCCTGTGCATCTGGATCTCCTTGTGACGACGAGGCAAGTGACCGTTGCCAAGGCGGGCGCGGGCGTAAGAAGCGAACATGGGTGGGGAGACTGCTGGCCATAGGAACGCAAAGCGTCCGAAAAACATATCGAGTGGGCGTGGCCAAGGTCGCCGTACTGCCGCCTCGTCAACGATGGCACGTAGCCACCGTGGCGCTGTTGAACAAGCTCACAACGAGGCTACAGATGATAGTGCTAACGACGCCTTGGGTAGCGAGGACTTGTTGCGGCATCTTGATAGCTGGAGAGAGCGCTTCATGGCAACTCGTTCCCAGAGAGTGGTTCTTCGAGGAGGTTCGATAATGACGACGAGTTGGATGTTCGTGCTATCGCAGCCTCAGCGATGGCGGCCGCGCAACACAGCAGCACCATGCGCCATGAAGCAGCATCCGCCCGAGCGAACCCTGACGTAGATGACGAGTCCGACAGTGAAGGTCTTCTTCGGCGCCTCGACGCTGCCTATAAAAGAGAGAATGTCATCGGATCACGTGGTGCACAATCTACCGGCGCTGAGGCTGCTATTATCGACAACGATTCCCATGGTGGCAGACAAGTGAGCGATGACATTGACATTCGTGCAACTGCTGCTTTGGACATGAAAATGGTGAGATGTCGGCATGTGCGCGCAGCCCGCATTAGAAACACCAGTAATCCGATTCATCACCCGAAAACGCACCGGACTCGCCAACGCTGCAATCGGGAGCGCCTGCAGATCCAACCTAGCGCGGGAATTACGACCTCCAGCCTGCAGCCGGTCAGTGACGCTGACCGCGCGAAGGCTCTCGAAAGACTACAAAAGGCGCTGGGGCCAGAGTGTCTTGATGAGTGTGTCTGCGTCGCGTGCGACGCACTAGTGCTTCGATGCCAGGCAGAACGGAAAGAAGCCTCCGACTGGATGTTCATGAACAAGATAAGGCGTAGTTTGGGAGAATTGGACAGGACCCTACCTCGCGCTCTTCTGGATTGGTACAGAGCTCCAGCATGTGTGGCCTTCCTGCGCGATGTTATGGTTGCGCCGAAAAGCTTCCGCTGTTACACCGGTGAAGAAGGGCACTTGACGGCCTGGTTTACTGTGTGCAAACCCTGCTTGAAAGAAATAGAGCGCGGGCGCATCCCGAAGTTTGCTATTGCGAACGGGTTTTCGTTGGGGGCTTGCCGGACGACCTGCACTCCCTGATGTTGTCGGAGAGAATGATGGCGCAGCTGGTCACAGTCGCCGCAATGACTCGTGTGATGAGAGGCGGGCGGCATCGCTGCATTTGGTCGCATTGTATAGCGTTTGATTGCACACCCTCACCTCCCGTGTTGCTGCTACCGAGGTCGATTTCAAGTACCGATGCATTCCGAGTTGCGATGGTCGGCGATTTGTCAGACAGACAGGTTGAGAAGTTTAAGAAAATGCACCAGATTCGAACGCGGAAGCTGCAAGACGTATTCAACTTTGACAAGCGCAACAATTGTCTCTACAGCGACGTTGTTTGGAACGACAGTGTCTGGGTCGACGGGATCGATACGGAGCTGTTGAAACATCTTATTTTGGAGCGCATACAAGATGAAGACCGAGCCATCGACGACAGCGTGCGCGAAGATCTCGAAGATATCCGGGGCCATTCGGACGTTTGGCAGGTGGAGAATTCCTGTGATGAGGTCGACGCGGCGGTTTGCTGAAAACGAGTTCTTTACGCTGGTTTCGTTCGACCGCATATCGATGAAAACCATGAACACACAAACTTCTATACGTTGCATGTGGTTCCCTGGCGTTTTCAGCGGGTTTGAGTTCATAGGGCCCGCCGAACGCGGAAGGCGGCCAGGTCGCACGGAACAAGACTCTGTGGTGCACAGATTCTTGAAAACTGTGGAGATCGCGTCTGCCACCGTTTGGGGTAGCAACGCAGAGCGTGCCAACTGTAGACAAGAAGCATTTGCCTACCAAACACGGTTCGGACAGCCATCTCTTTTTATCACCCTCACGCCCAATACCAACAATTCTCTCGTCATGGCCCACTACGCCAGAATCACATCCATTGCCTCGCTCTTCGACATCTTGGACGCCAGTAAGCCATCGAAGGCCCTACTCGCGAGGTCAGTCTCGGGAATGACTGTGCGTCGGCGCGTCTATTCATGCGAAGTGTGGACGTGTTCATAAGGCATGTGCTCGGGATCGACCCGCCAATAAAGCAGAGAAACTCCTTCTCGGGTTTGATCGGCAATGTATGGGCGTACTTTGGCATGGTCGAGACACAGAGAAGGGGAACGTTGCACATACACATGTTGATTTGGCTAGGCGGCGCTCCGTCGAGCACAGTCGAGTTGGAATTCCTACTGCGCGGACCTGGCGGAGAGCGATTCAAGTAAACCGTAGAGTCCTACGTGCGGAGCATTGTTTCTAACAGCCTGCCGCTTTCTGTTGAACGACTCTCGTGCTCACACTGCGACGCCCCGTACGCCCATCTTGTTGGGCTGGACATACCCGCGCGCGCTCGCCAGAACCCACGGCGCGGGCTGTATCATTCCAAGGCGCACCGCTCAGTGAAAGAGCCCGCTCTGCTGCAGTGCAGCGCTTGTAACACAAACTTTAGCTCGCAGCACATATTGCGAAGCGTGCTACTCCAGAACCGACCCGCTCACTGGCCGCCATGGCGAAACGAGCTCACTCCGGCGGAGATGGACGACGAAGCGCGTCAGGAATCAATCTGTCGTGATACAAAGGGCCAGGCTGCTGCCATTGTCCATGAGCACGAAAGCGTTCAGCAGGAGCTGAGGGAGCGGTCCAATGAGCTGCAGTGCTTCTCGGCCGCAATAGAGAGAGAGTCTTAGAGAACGCGAACGCGTATCAGATGGTAACCTGCTCCAGTGACGATGATCCTTACCAAAACGACGGTCTGACGCGCCTCATGGAAGCGTTGCCGCCAATGCCGGCTGACCGTGGGATGCATCTGTTCCTCTTGGCAGCGCGGACGGAAATTTTGCCACCATCACAGCAGTATCGCAGCACTTCACGCTCAACGAGAAGCAGCATAACGCATTTAGACTCATCGGAATTGTTTTGCTTACGAGGTGGTGAAAGGTGGAGGATATGAGCTACACAGATGGCGAGCTTGACGACGATCTTGGGCAGGACTAGCTGCTATTCTTTTGGGTGGCGAGGGTGGTACGGGCAAAAGCCGAGTGCTCGATGCCGTCCAGAAGTTGTGTGAAACCTGGAACCACCCTGATTGTCTTATCAAAGCAGCACTTACCGGAAAGGCTGCAACGATAATAGGAGGGAGGAGATTGGCGAGGTTACTGCTCCAGCTGAAAAGAAGCGCCGAAAGGCGGCAATTACCTGGACATCCTGGTCATCGACGAAGTCTCAATGATGAAGAAACATGAGCTATTGAAGCTCGACAAATACCTGAGAATAGCTAAGCAAATCTCACACCTACCGCTTTGGTGTAGCTCATGTAGCGCTTGTGGGAGATTTTCTTCAGCTACCACCGGTGGGAGGGGCCCCACTCTACAAGAATCCTTCCGAGAGCCAGGACCCAGCGGCGGACGACTTCGCCGGGTATAAGTTGTGGAGGCTCTTCGACCGTGTGATTGTGCTGGACGAGTGTGTTCGATTTAGGGCAGATCCCTAATGGGTCGTGGGTGTCAATTCGCTCGCAAAGGTGTGTGGCTCCCCGAATTTGTCGACCTGATCAACTCGAGAGTTTCTAGCAACGCCAACGTCTCTGAAACATGGAAGCCTGGCGATTCGGTGCCTTGTTTTATAACCTCAGATAATACGACGCGGCTGGCGATGAACAATTTATTCGTTGCAACAGCGGCCAGGCTGCTGCCGAAAGGGGAGCATCATGTACGGATTGTTGCTAATTTTGGTGGTAAACTAGATAAACCTGGTTCATCGGAAATCTGAAATGTAATGGGTTCCCCGAACACCGAGTTCGGCAGAATGTCGTCTTATCTCGATTTGATAGTCGGGATGCCGGTGCAAACTACTCAGAACATTCGCGCCGCAAAAATGGTTGCAAACGGGACGCTGGGCACACTGGAGCAGATCATCTACAGGGAGGGTACTGAATTTTGCTACGAGCGCGACAGTGTTGAAGACGTCATTGTAAAAATCCCGAGTGTCGCGTCCTTAGCGTTGATTGTACGCATCCGACGAGGTTCGATGGCGACTGCCATGCAAGGTTGTTTGGATTCCGACTTATTTCCTCTCTTAGCAGACGCCCGACCGTATGGCGAAAGCCACATCTCACTAGCAACGACTTCAGAAGGAAATTCACGCACTTTGTCCGTTCGTGTCGAGTAATTCCCCATGGTGTGCGCATCATCATCAACTGTGTATAAAGTGCAACGAGAAACCCTTGACAAAATGGTTGTTACCGAGTGGCGGTCTGAGAATCGAATGTCAAACAAGCGTGAGCTACCGTACTTGCTGGTCTCTAGAGTACAAGACTAGCCTTTCGGACACTATACCCACTGACCAGGGGTCTGAATAAAAATTGTCAAACTACAAATAACTGTATTGAAAAATATAAAAACGGATTATTGCAGATTGCCAGCACCAATAAAATATATTGAACAATAATTACAATAAAATGACGTTTCCAGTACTTAAATCTGACTGTGTGGATGTAAGTACATACGTACATCTTGGCAACTATAATGTTTCGATGAGTATCGGTCGTATTTCATTTCACGACGACAAATGATAAGAAGCTAGTATGATCAAGCTATACCACGAGCAACATTCAAAAGAAACCCTGCAGCAAAACAAAGTGAATTTCTTGAGGGCGACGACGATAACTGGACTTGGTACCAACCTCAAACGATATCACGGTCCATGACCTCTATGTGGTGAAGAAATATACGCGAGAATTCTCCACCCGTGCAGAAGCTTCCTCCCACAATAACCCGCCTTCTCGACAGGGTACCGGGAGTAAGGGCATAACCGGAAGATCCACAATCACGCTCACTTTGCAAAATGAATGCATTATCGATCCCCAGCCCGCAAAGATGGCACTCTCTCACTCACTCACCCACTCACACACACACATCCAACATGCATCGCACTACTGCTGCCCCAAGCGCACACCATAGCCTACACAGCCAAGTGGCCGACAACTCAGACCACCCTGTTTCCGATAACTTCAAACCTCCGCCCGAGCTACTCTGACCCCATGATGACAGCCACTTCAACCTGCCCTTTGCATGCGGTGCACTCTTACCTATGCCCTTGTCCTGTTCTGCTTGCTCTCAGCGTCCATCGACAGACGTACACCTCGCCGCAAAACGTCACAAACTACTGAGACTTTTATTCTCCCCACACGCTAGGTCTTACAGTATTTTACGTCCCGGAAGTTCTCCTCGCGCTGTGTGCCACTGCTTGGTCATCCTATTACCGACAGGCTAGACACGGAACGGCATACATCGCTGAGCTGGAAAGAACCCCTCAGTCCCGGACACAGTCACTTTTTGAAATTTCTATCAACCGCAATAGGATGATCAATAATTTCTTTCTTTTGTATACTTGCCAACGGACCTCAAGATGATTTACCATACAAAAATTCTTATACAGACTAAGAGAATTGTGGATGCAAAGAGCTTGTGGTTTTCTGGGCGGTAACTACAACAAATCAGATATTGTAGTCTTAACTACATCTAGGTATACTATATGTGTTCATAACAACACTGTTGTAACGGTTTTTATCCCCTTGCGGGAGGAGATGCTGCGGGGTCCTTGATAGATGTCGCACACATTAAATTGCAGCAAGCAGCTCGTATTTTGTGTGAAATACGCTAAATATGTGTATTACACCATGTATTTGATGACGCCTCTAAGTATTTGTATGACTATACCAAATTTATATGTGTGAATTGAATGGACAGCAACAACTGCTGAGAACCCTTCGGTAAAGTGTCAACACATGCCGAAGTCGTTTTATTTTCATTTCCAATCTTACCTTCCCACAAGATGACGCAAAACAAGGAGCTGTGTGCTTTTTCTACGAAAAGCTTGGCCAAGGCCGCTACCGCTGCAAGCAGTGTGGAAGCGAGCGGAAGCAACTTCAAGGAACGGGCTACTCAAACCTAGTGGCACATCTGTCACACCGACATGAGGGCTACAAGGTTCAATACGCTGCCTCGCTGTCCAAGGAGACCCCGCCACTCCAGAGCTTCGGTTTCGTCCCCGAGAAGACCTCGCACCGTTTTCAGCGGATGCGCTGGGTGATTGATTGCAATATGCCGCTCGCTGAAGTCGACGACGATCTCACGCGCTTCATGTCCAAGCTGCTCCAGGTGTCATCTCGGGTCCTGCTGAACAGCATGCACAACGTCGCTAAAAAGTCGGCACTGCGTTGGAGAACGAGCTCGGTAGCTGTTTTGGGATCATGTTCGATGGTTGGTCCAGTGGCTCCATGCATTATACTGGAGGTTTATGCCATGCATGAAGTCGGTGGTGTGCTTCGCGTTCCTTTGCTCGCGGTGTCGCCGTTGCTGGATGGGAGCCAAGCTGCTGACTCTCACATCAAGTTGTTTGACGGTGTGCTCGATATCTACAACAAGACGCTGGATAACGTGGCATTCCTCATCGGAGATAACTGCAACACCAATCAATCCATCGCGACAAAGTTGAAGGTCCCACTGATTGGCTGTGCGAGCCACCGCTTTTATCTTGCGGTCAACAAGTACCTAGCTGACTTCGAGCCACTTCTTACTGAGGTGAACACCTTCATGTCCAAGCTGTGTAACAGCAACACCTTCGCAGAGCTTTCAAAGCTCACCACACTTCATCCAATCAAACGCAATGTGACCAGATGGAGTTCGAGCTTCGAAATGCTGCGCTGGTATGTGCGCATTCGTCCTGAGATCAAGGCTGTGGAGGCTGTCGAAGATTTGGTCCCGACCGGCGCATCCCATCGAAAGCTGCTGGGCTTACTCGACCACATGAAGAAGTTTGAAAGCGTGACGAAAAAGTTGCAGTGTGATGACATCGATCTGGCTGACGTACGCCTGCTGTTTGACTCCGTGATCAGCGAATATCCGAACATGCGGGCTAATCTCAAGCCTACGGCCCGTGTCGTCCACTCACCCGTGTTTGAGTCTGTAGTGGTCAAGGCTATTAATGGGACCGTGCTGTCAAGTGCAGAGAAGGAAACGGTGAAGCGGTTTGCTGTTTCGAAGTCTTCTGGCAAGCGCAAGGCTCATGACGAAGACTACGCGACAGAGATTCTCCGCGGCAAGTCATACAAGCGTGCGAAGTCGAACAAGCAGAGCCGTGATGTCGTCTACAGTAAGCTGCTCAAGCAACTTCCTCCCACGTCCAACAGATGCGAACGTCTTTTCTCTCAATGTACGTTGGTACTTACACCGCAGCGATCGTGCATGCTGCCCGCTGACTTCGAGCTGCTCATGTTTCTGCGAGGGAATATCAATATGTGGGATGCCACGACGCTAGTTGACTCGAAGACAACTGAGTAATACATACGAGCAGTCGAATTGCCGTAATTGCGGCAATTTTTATTATTGCTTCGTGTCGTATTGCCGTACATATTACTGAAGCTCACTGGGGCCAATCTACTATCGTATTGTATTGTCAGACCCCTGCCACCGACCGACGAGATTACAAGATGGGCCAGGCCCTCCAAGGAGGCTCTTGATGAGGAGGACCGCCTACAACAACTGAACACTGCCACACCTCAGGCACTTAATGCTGTGGTGTCGATTACCAGTGGTGAAAACACAAAATACTACTGCTGTAAATGATCCAGCGGTTTGTACATTATCACGTCGTTCATGCTCAATCACCGTCCGTACGCTCCGTGGACGTCAACCTTTGGATGTAAACATCTTGACACCAAACCTGCAAGTTCCATGCACTCGATAGCGAGCAACAACGATTGCACGACAGGGGATGGCGTCAACGGGATCGCTCAGTGCTCATGGTTATGCCTCGTTTTGTGCAAGCTTTATTACATCCCGTAGAACGACGATCGCCCTGCATCCTCTCGGTTCATTTTGTTGTCGGTTCCGTGGCGTATGTGACGCCTAACATTCTCACTGGCGGAGTCACAGGGGAAGTTCTTGCAGCGTTTAAGTATTTGCAGTGGGCCTTCGCATGTGCGGTGCTGACCATCTCCGCAGTCCGGTCCCTCGTCTACTATTTGCAGAGAGTCGTCGAGAAGCTGCTCTCTGCGGCCTGTCAGGCCGATGTCGTGCTATCTATCAGTAATGCTGTGCGTGTGTAGCTATAACCCTCCAGTCCATAAGGAAACGATTTTGCTGATACCGTGGTCGAAGCTATCGCCAATCAAGCTATCACGAATGGAGAAACGGTCGTTTCCACTTGGAAAAATGCGCTGAATTTGCTCACAGACCCCGGAGCAATGACCAACCTGCGTCCGTTGTTGATGAACTTTAGGATCTCGTCGATAAAAACTTCAGCTGTAGTGTCGTGGACGATATTTGCAACCAGACTTTTGAACGATTATTTTTTTCTTCATTCTGGCGAAGCACGCATAATGATGTGGGATTGTTTTGACTACATGGAAGCTGAAAAGACAACGAAAACAAAAGTAAAATGGCGCTGCGTACAGCAATCTTCGGCCGCCAACGTCTTGCCGTCTCATGCACTTGGCTTCGTGGCCTCCCGAAGAAGAAAGAGTGAAAGCGGCTCAGGTGTCGGCGTAGCGACATTGTTCCGGTGGCAACAAAGTCGCAGTTGCGGACAAAACAGAACAGGTCGTCGATGACAGCAACGAGGAGTGGCTCATTGATGCCAATATCGCGAAGGTAGAATGACGAGTCCAGAAATCCGTGGACGAACAGGTTGTTCGTCAGATACCCGGCGGGTGAATAGATAAAGTCACCCCGAAAGAGAAGCATGTCGCCCTTGTTCAACGGAATGGGTTTCCACGTTCGAGCGAAGCGCAACCAGCCGGGTCCACCCGTATGCGTAAATCACGGTGTCGTCCTTGGTGGCCAGCAGTAGCGCCCCTGGTACCCCTTGCACGTCCGCCGCATTAATGTCAGGCAGTGGTGGTGGGAAATCTCGGCGAACCGGTTGATTCGGAGCTCCCGCGTGCGTCTTGAGCAAACTCCATTCTGTTGCCGTCGAGATCGAAAAACGTTCTGTAGTGGCGGCGGAAGGCCGCTGTCAGCGCGCGGCTAACATAATCTGGTAGCAGAGCACGTGGTTGGTAGGTGTCGAGGGCTTCTCCATTCCAAGTGCCATTGCTCCAATTTAACTCTTCGTGGCTAGCAAAGTCGAGGAACTTGTTGGTTGTCTCGTCGGTGACAGCCTTGTAGAGAACAATGTACCCTTTCTCGGTCAAATGCTGACGGGCGTTCATTGCGTTCATGACTGTTGCAGGACTTCGGTAGGATGGCGCAGAATTGCAAATGAGCGCATATCTGCAGGATATGTGCGCCTCGCCGAATCCACCATTTAGACTACACGTCACCGCACAGCAATATCTGACTAAAAATACAAGCTATTGTTGTGAAGGCTGGTGTTTTTCTGCGTGTTGAAGTTGAGGATGGCAAACTTCGAGCAAAATTCGACAAGTTTTGCCCAGAGCAGTTGTATTTGCTCACATCGCTTCTCGTCGAGCCTCGGGACCATAACGAACAGAACGCATCAACATCCCGATTGAACATTAACGTGCTCCTTGCTCATGTACCCAATGGGTGCGTCAGTGAAAACGGCAGGAACATATCGAGCGAAGAGGAGTCTCTCATCTTCTTGGAGTGCTACCAAGCTGGCCTAGCGGGAAGAAAATAGGGACAGGATGGAAACGAAGTTCGTTTTGAATACGGCAGAGGCCAGGCAGCTGATACGTTGGGACAGATCGAAATGTACGACAGCGGCATAAAATAAAGCATATTGCGATCTTTACTTCGATGCACATCTCCGCTTTGGCTGCGTCTTGGCCTTTCAGATAGAAACTAGGGACAGATCGAAGTTCATGTGGCCTACGGGATAAAGCTTAAGAATGCCACTGGTCTGCCTGGCAAAGATCAAGGACACGGATCACGTGACATGACTGGAGACGCATCACTGTGCGTCATGTTCTTGCAAACCAAAAGCACAATATATATCGAAATGTGTGCGTGGGCATAAGAATAAGTATCATATGAGCGCATCCTCGTGGCTTGCATACCCGCGACTTCGTCCACGCATAGCGCAAATTGAAAGATGGCCGGCAAGGGACGACAAGGAAGAAGCGCGCAAGCGCAAGTTACTGGCGGAAAGACCAACCTGACTCCAAGAGCAAGGCAAACGCGGACGAAGCGCCATCGCGTTTGACACCTTACCAACGTATGCGTCAGATCCTGGCTGGTGAAGGAAACGGCCAAACACGCATTGTATCGACTGTTGAAGGTGGGCAATGTATTAGTGTTTTCTATTCCCCTTTGCATATTGTAACGCTGTCAATAATGCTGTTGCAGATCTTCAGGCGTTCCTGAAGAAGAACTCAAATGACGAGAAGGTCATCCACCTCGTGAAATTGCTGTGGATTTCCGACCACCAGCATAAGCAGCTAAAGTTTGTGCGACTCCACTTTGTCGACGCTGATTCGCCGGAACCGCTTGATCAGCTACTGAAGGTGCGTGCTGTGGTCCTAAGTGCTTTGTAGCTTCCCTCTACTTGATGCTGCCGCTGCACACAGGCATTTCGCGAGACGTACGCTGAGAACACCCGTGACGTCGACACCTTGTTGTTCACGGCAACCGCGTGGGATATTGACTCAGGAGATGAACACCTGCCACCAGCAGGAGCCATTGTACAGATCCTCTCCTACTCGAACCTCGGTTTGTTCCGCGACGTTCAGTGCCAAGCTACAATCCGCCTGTCCTGGACCTAATTCAGAGATCACTACGCCGCTGTTGAAGAAGGGGATGTGCTGGTGACCAAAAAATGGGACAATTATTCATAGTTTTCGGTAGCCAATGTGCCATTTTACAATTTGCTGTGGACTGCCGAACATAGAACGCGATGGTGACTGTTGTGACTCAATGCCAAAAACCCAGGGATCGCGCAACTACAGCACGCGCAAGCAACTTCATCTTGTGACGAGTTTTGCCGGCGAAACCAGCTGACTGGGAGGCTGTTGTAGCCGCTTACAACGCGCTGGAACCCAACAACAGGTTTCGTGGAATTGGCAGCTTGAAGCGGAAGTTCGCCAATCTCTGTTGGACGCATCGCCACGCCAGCAAACTATCCGATGCCCAAACGTTGGCACGCAGTGCGAAGCAGCAGCTTAACCAGCGCTCGTACCGTGACCGCAACGAGTCGAGAGCCCCATGTGCAACGAGCGGGAAGAGGTTGGGGCGGAGGATCGGAGCGAAGGAGACCGCCATGCGCACCCGAAAACTAGCAGGGATGAATACGCAGACGGACGCGACTGTCTTCGGAATTTTGGGACCGCTGATAAGACGAGGGGCAACGCTTTTGGAACAGGAGACGGTAGCAGGGAGTTGGAACGAGGTACAGACCATCCTAACTGTTCGTGCCGGATCGAGCATCGCCTATTAGCCCAACAACTAGAACGGTTCCAAGCAACGGTTGTGCGCGAGCTTAAAGCAATGTATATATTAGAGCGGGATGAAAGAAGACACCAGCGAAACTTGGACCTGCGCGCGGCCAGACGTTATCAAAAGCAGCTACAAGCATTCATCGCAATGCCAGGGTCCCAGATCGCAGGTATTTTTGCCTGCAGAACTTTAATCAGAAGACGCAAGCAATGGGAATTCAAGACACTTCGAAGACTATAAACCTCCGTAAAAAACACGTGTTAGAAAACAAGCAAGCAAAAATGCTGAAAGCCATGACATTGCAAACTGCCCCATCCACTTCTCTTTGTCCTTGGCATCTTCATGTCAACGTCGACAGCTTGGTCTCCCCGCAGTTTGAGCCGCCCCGTACCTTATTGCATCAAAATTAATCGCATCATCTCCTTCTCATCTCCGGTTCAAACACATTTTCATAGCTCCAAAAGTTGAATTTACTGTCCTAACTTCCGCGAGATTAGGACAGCATAGAAGATCGATAGATTGTTGTCGATCTCCGTTGCGCTCACTTGTGATTTTGCCAGCGAACCCCAAAACCAATAGCGAGGAATCACACACGCAACAGACAAGGTAAGCCGACCATCACCGGGTCTTCACTGATTAATTGGTACTAACAGTGCATCATGCATGCAAGACGATGGCTGGTCGCGGTAAAGGCGGCAAAGTTCTTGGCAAGGAGGCTCAAAGCGTCACCGCTATCTTCTGCGGGACAATATTCAAGGCATCACAAGACCAGCTATCCGGCGTCTTGCTCGTCGTGCAGGTATCATAACATTATCCAAACTCGTCTATCAGGAAACACGTGCAGTGCTGAAAGTTTTTATCAGTAATCTTGTACAAGATGCTATAGTGTATGCAGAACATGCCAATCGAAAAACTATCAAAGCGAGGGACGTCATCTACGCATTGAAATGACAAGGGCGGACGCTGTATGCGTTTAGTGACGGACACAACACAGTATAAAGCGGTATCTACGAGACAAAAACCTCTTCATTCATTATCGCTAGCTGAGTTTCGTCCTTGCCTGTGACTTAACCGTCATCAGCTGCCTCATCGCTACTCGGACTGTAATCGCTATCATTATCATCAGCTCGTCTCGACCGCCGTGTCTACGCCTTGGTGCTGCGGGTATCGCCTTGCTTTTCTTCGTCACCTACTCCTCCTCCCTGTCTTCGCGGGTATCCACTTCTTTTTCTTCTTCTGCACTCTCATCCTCGCTGCCCACCGCACCTTCATCATCGTTGCCCTTCTTGCTCGATCTTGCGCGACGCTTCACGGTCCGCTTCACTGATTATAGCCAATTCGCCCCGTGCAAGATTCATCAGCCGATTTACTCGTTTCGTAGACCTCCCTCCCGGGTCGTCAGCAGCCATCCGCTTCAGCGACTCAAATGGACGGCACCGTAACGGGGTTACACGAAAGTCACGCCCGTGCGTTGACTTTAGAGGTTTCAAAAACCTCTTAACCATGTGTAGAGTTTTAACTCTGTAGTCATTGGCTCTCCACCACTCATTTACATATTTCTTAGGTTAACTATGCTATATAGTTTAGTCTACACATTTACAAGCAAGGTCAGATAACAATTCAATTCAGTTCAATTTTTGCAGTTAATCTGTGTTGTCCTTGTTCTAAGGGACACTGACTCTGCGAGTCCTAGTTACGGGACTGTATTTGGTTTTGTATAGAACCGACGGCTGGAAGCCTAAAGACACTGGCTCGTGGAGTCCTACGTCTTCCTCTGTGCACGTGCACTGCTACACAGCCCCACTGGAGCTTGGCCACGTGTGGCAGCTGTTGTTGGGCCTGCCGTGTCAATTTGCACGTCACATACGCCCCCGCAGCCTGCTCGTACGCTGCTAGTTCCTCGTCTTGTTCTTAGTGGTGGCGCTCGCGCTGGGCTAGTACATAGCCGGCCAAATTTCGCGCCCAGTCACTGAAGGCGTCGTCGGTTGTTGCACGTGCTCGTTCAAATTGCCGTCGCAGGTTTGCAGGTGTTGTGCTGCAATGCGAACCATAATGTCATTCTCACCAAGCTCATCTCGGAGGCTGCGAAGTCGAAGATGCTGTCTCTTGAGCACGTTAAACGCGACTACTTCGGCATCTAGCGCTCGACCACGGTGGTTAACGTTCTCGTCGTCGCTGCTGGACTCGTCAGTCATTACGACAAAAGATGGATTGGCGATGAATGTCGAGTGACTGGAGTTGACCACGATAAGCTAAGGAATTCGATAGGAAATGTGACGACGGCTCTCAACGCCTCATTTTCAGTCGGGAATGGATGCAGCGGAAGCCTATCGATGTGAGGCAATTGCCGCCGAACAAGCAGCACCTAAAGTACTAGTAGAAGTCCATGCACGGATCACCATGCTACGGAGGGCCCATCAACTGCACAGCTACCAGCTGCAAATAGCCGAACGCAAACTACTGTGTGCTCAGTGACGTTTTCAACGAGCTGTTGATGCTGCAGACGAGGCCGATCGAGACTATCTAGAACAATTCAGAGACTACATCACTCAGAAACATCACCGACCCCGTCAAGAACAGCAGCAGCGTCTCCAACTGCTATCCGTGGGTGTTACCGAGGGCTAAGGCATACCAATTGAAGACCCAGAAAACACCTTTCGCGAATTGGAAGAAATTGTCGGCAGTAAAACACCTGAAGACATCCCCGTCCCGGCCAGATCGTCCAGTAGCGAAGAAGAGAGTTGAGAATGCGTGATTACAGACAGCAATAAACGCAATAAAAAACAGTAACGCATTCGTTTCTTTCACGGGCATCTAGTAGTTCCTCCTGCAGCACCGTGCAGGTTTTGAAGACTTACAGGCCTCAGCGCCAAAGCAACGGCTTATGACAGAAATATTTGCTAAACTAAGCTAAGCTAAGCTAAACTAAACTTTAAGAACTGCGAGTTTCCCCGGGGCGGCAGCCCGAGTTGGCAGCAATACTAACGTACCGTGTCACACGTCGCAAGTACGGAATGCACCGTTCCCGAGCCCGGACAGCTCAGTTTCTGAATCGTCTGTGCACTGCGAATGCAGAGCGCTCGGAATGGACCTCCGCCGTTGCGGCAAGTGTGGCAGCGAGGGTTCTCGTGGCACTCGTGGGGTTATGCGCGTTGACATTAGTACTGGAGACCAGTTCGCTGTGGAGGGTCGCGGGCGCAGATTTGACAAGCAATTCACGGCTACGTCGGACCGTCAGCCTCGGAGTGTCCTTGCAACGCGGTGACGACGGAGAAAGCGATGCAGTCGGGTGGTGGGCAGCTGACCGACTGCACTTGAGTTTACTACACGAAGCTTGCGTCACAAATATCGACTCGGTGGTGCCATGGAAGTTTGGGTCTCCTAAAGGTGGTCACCAGTTAGCAAATGCTACGGCGGACAATGCGTACGAACTGATCAACGTGTACTACAGTGGTGGCCATAAATACGTTGCGGACGGTATTTCGCGACTAATTACTTCAACTGTGCGGGATTAGGGCTAAAATCTTGTGCTTATGCTATTTACACAAAGAGCTTTCTGGTGATAGTTTTTTTCTTCCAGGTGACCAGTGGTTGGCGAGATATAGAAGTGACCATCACTCTGACGCTGGCCATAAGTACGTAGCGAGGCAAATTATCGGCGTTCATACTAATACTAGCAGTCATTTATAGCATTTAAAGATTTACTGACCTTCTCTGAGTAGTCTGTAAGTAGAGTGGAGCGTTTAAGGTCAATCAAGCGAATATTAGCGGAGTGAAAGGTTGGGACCGCTACAATAGGAGTTGGCTCGGAAAAAGCATGCAGCCACATATCAAGCCGCCGTGTGAGGCTTATAATTGTATTGCCAACGACGAATATAGATGGAAGTACTCTTAAGTTTATAAGGAACGTTATCAAAGCAATTATTTCACACTAAAACACATTTTGTGCGTTCGCTACTTCTCGAAAGTTGAGGTCGGCAAAATATTTTATTATAATACTAAACTCAAGATACTATAAACTCGGTAGGGTTTCTCGACCTCTTGGGGTCGATCACCACCAAATGTACCAGCCATATCGCTTGTGCTCCTGGCATGCTTTCAAATATAGCTTTCTATCACTGTCCATGCCTTTCCGTTTCTACAAATGTTTCCGTAGGTGCCTCCATAAGCTTCTGAAGGCCAGGGTCACTCACTTCCGAGCCAAATTCTATTGTTGCGGTCCAATACCTTCACCGCGCTAAGTATAACTTGATTGCCTTCAAACTTTCACAAGCATTCCTAATCCGTTAAAGGAAGCTGTACGAACTAGTTTTAGGCCTGAAACAACGTTACGTAGCTCACGAACGCCGATAATTTGCTTCGCTACGTACTTATGGCCAGCTTCAGAGTGATGGTCACTTCTATATCTCGCCAACCACTGGTCACCTGGAAGAAAAAACTATTACCGGAAAGCTCTTTGTGTAAATAACATAAGTACAAGATTTTAGCCCTAACCCCACACATTTGACGTAATTAGTCGCGAAATACCGTCCGCAACGTATTTATGGCCACCACTGTACCTCCTACGCAAGGTACAGTGTACCTGAAAATTTCGGCCCTCATTCCAGAATTTCTCCACCTCGAGGACAGATGGGGGTGGTGAAGCTCTACTGCTCGCCGGTTGGTTTGGAGGGAGAATCGTTCGACGTGGACATCGACATTGCTGAGCCCGTGTCGGCACTGAAAAAGCTGATTAAAGGGGAGCGATGAATGTGATGATTGAACAGAAGATATATGAAGAAAATACGACCCTCACTCCAAAAAAGAGGAAGCGACCGCAACGAGATATCGAGTCTTCCGTGGCCTTTTCAAGCTTGTCATGGGGAGAGATCGAGCCGATCATGGCGAAGGAGACATTCGATCTCCAAGCGAGGACCGTCCCAAATGATGTCGTCAAGCAGCTACAGGACCGGATTGAGCTAGTGTGCCGCTTGTATGGAGGCGTTTACGAGGGAAAGGAAGCCAAGCGGCTGGTGTTTATTGGGGCAGTTATCGAAGCAGTCTGCCTTTGATTGGGTGATGTCACGATTCTTATGGAAGAGGACGTAGGTGGGAAGAACGTGAGCGTGAAAGGTCGCTTTGAGTTTGTGCTGAAGCGTGGCAAGAACCGGGTTTTCGTCGTCGAAGCAAAACTGATGACATTGACCAAGGAATGGCTCAGAATGTGGCCGGCCTCGAAGCTTTGTCGGATGTTGAAGGCCTCGAGCAAACATTCGGTATTATTACCGATTTCTTGAATTGGGTATTCATTAGCGACGACGAGAAAATCCAGAAGAAGCGCATGGCGCTCGGTCTCAATGAATCATTGCCTTCAATTGAGTCGCTGAAGGAAATTCTCGGTATGATTTATGCGATGCTCGCGGACAACAATGCAGAGGAACAACAGCTTGGAGTGCCAGGAGAGACGAATGAGTATTCCCGACAAAACTAAACACAGCATTTTCAGGACGCCATATTGGCAGTGGATTGAGCAAGTGAGATTTGGAAACTCAACAGCACGTTAATCTTTTTAAAGATCATCGAACACTTTTCGGAAACTACACGCCACTGCTTTACTCGCGCAGTGTAACGGCTCGAGTTCACAAACTGCAGGGGTCTCATGTCCATATAGCCACTCAACCTAGCACGTGAAATGCTTGCCAGCGTCCACAGCCGATTCTCGTGAGGATTGCACGATGCCAAGCCGATAAATCGGAAAATGATCATGGCGCCGACGAATTGTTTGTTGAACTCCCGAGTGTAGCGTGGCTCTGTATGGACGCGTTTTTAACACACTCCAGCGATCCCTTTCACCTCAATGGTATGTAATCTCTTCGATCAAATATTCCGAGACGGTGCCAAGATCGTCATCCACCAGAAATTTGCCACGCAAAGATGAGATCCAACTGCAGATTTATCTTCACGGGATAATTCGCTTCAGCACTTGTTCTCACAGCTTTGAAAAATAGTCTTGGCTCAGCCCTTTCGTTCAGCTTGCTTGCAGCACCAAATGGTTTGATCTGGATCTTTTATATTTACTTTATCCACTCCACTTCTCTATAGCGCGTGGTCTTCTCACCGTCCGACCCCAGGGACGACATCAGTGCCGATAATATTGTTAGCCTGCTCCCGAGCAAGAACCCGCAAGTCCAGCATAGCCTGCTCGAAGAACTTGCTGTCTTCGTGGTACTGTCTTCGAGCGTTACTGCCCATTTCTTTCCGCTGCTCGACGGTGAAGTCATTCAGGAGGTGCTCAACCGTGCGGCACAAGTCTCCAGAGGTGAACTGGGCTAGCATTCCGGGCACACCTCGAAGTCCATGTCTCTTTTACTTCGACCACCTAGGAATCCATTCCGGTCCGTCCCAGCTCTAGTGTTGACTTTGAGCCCCATGGAATCATCCAGGATCAGTTCTTTCATCGGCTCCATGTCGGTGGTGATGATGACACCACCAGCAGCCCGTGCCTGGTTCATATAGTGGCCATACCCTCCATTTGACTCGGACACAGGAAGTAGGTGCTCTCCGCCACTACCTTGTTGAATTCACGCGCGTCCACCTCGTCCGTGGTGAGCCGGATTTGGCTCTGGGCGATGCGCTTCTCGTACGCTCCTCTAAACATGCCGTCGTACGCCCATTTGTGCACATACAAGTCTAAAGGCGGGAAATCTGGCTTCGACAGCCAGCACTCGATCACTTGGCGCGTGCCTTTCCAATAGCTGCCGCCCACCGTGTGGATGAACCGCACGTCTTCAAAGTTCTTGGGCTTGACTTGGTCTCCAAGCACCCGACGCGCGTAGTTGGCCTGATCTGAGGACGTGTGCTTGGTGTAGATGACTTTAGTATTCCGCTGGTTGCCTTCCTGTTCGTACCAGAGTTTGAGTCTGGTCTCGCAGATCTTGGTCTTGCAGAGCACGAGGTCAGCGCGCCAGAAGTGGTTCTCATCCAGCTCCCACATTTCAATATTGGGCATCAGATACAATTTCTTGTCCTTGGGCCATCGAGGTGAGGATGGAATGTCCTCCCAATAGTGCTGGAAGAAGAGCATGGGCGTGTGCGGACACAGGTCGAAGTAGTCTACGGTACCAAGCTCTGGGTCCTCCATCTGCTTGGTCAGCGCCCACAACGGCAGCACTCTGGTGTGCAGATACTTGGCGTACGCCATGGAGTCTTCACAGTAGCCATTGTTCCGGACTCCGGACGGTAGGAACAAGTCGACGTCCGGACACTGTTTGAGTTTCTGCAGTAGATCAGGGTCGTCCTCGTGGATCAGAGTCCCTAAATTATATTCTTCGTCGTCTTGTTTCTCTCCTGGAGCGCCGAATTGCCACGTGACAATGGCGTCCTTGTGGTTAATGCAGGCTCCGTGTAGCAAGCTCAGATGATACAGGTCTGCAGGAGATACCTCGCCACTTTTTGTTTGGGTATTGAACAGTTCGGCCGTTGAGATGGTCGCGTCCGACGGTGCTGCGTTCGAGCTGCCGGACCCGCCGCCTTCCCAGCGCCACACCAATTGCTGGACGTCTCCGCTGTCGTTGCCTGTGATTGTGTGCGCCACCCGCCGCAGTCTTGGGTGGAAGTCGAGCGACGAGGCCTCGAGCGCCAAGGCCAAGAGACCTGTGGCCAGCAGCAGCACCAGGATGCCGCGGATCCAGAGGTTGGCGGAGCGACCGGAGCTGGTCGACGTCATGAGAAGCAGGCAGGATGGTCGTGCGCGCAAGCTCCGCCAGTTCAGGACTGTCGTTCCCTAGCTATCATGCCTATCGTCGGACGCTAAAATGCTGCATGAGACGAAGCAAAACGGGTAGAAACGGACGGGATGAGCCGTAGATTGGTGCCAAAAAGAACATGAAAGTACATCAAGTACCCTGAAATGGTAATATAGTACCCAAAAAGGTAATAAATTTGGCTTCAAGGTACAATATTTGTCGTTTCTTTTTGGTTATTGGAGGAGATAATTGTGATCCAATTCATAGTCTATTCAATACGCGCGGGCACTGGAACATGTTCTCGCTGCACGACCCCATGGCAAAGCAGAAGTTGAGCAACAGACGTTTTGGCTAGCATATCCTATGGATTTCTCACTTTGACAACCGTTGTCGTTGTTAAGGTTGTCCACATTGCTCGTCGCTATTGCCTACTGTATCTGAATCGTGCTAGCTAGTCGCTGCTTGAGACCGCAGGGCGTCAACTAGTATCGCATCTAGCAACTTCCGCCCAGCGTCGAGCTGGTGCACACGCGTAGCCGCGTTCTCCAGCACACTGGGCAGGAAGTGGTGTTTGATGTCCTTAGCGAGCGGGTCGAAAAGTGGCCGCTCTCAACGAGCGTATTAAACACCTGCGCGTGGAGGCTGGCCAGGTATTGCTTGGCGGATGCACGCGCCGCCACCTTCTCTTCCAGTTCGGCCTGCGCTGCCAGGCGCGCAGTCTCCTCGTCCAGACGGCGCTGCTTCTCGGCGAAGCGACGTTTTGCCTCCGCCTCGAGGCGCTGCACCTCGGCCAGCTCGGCGTTGCGGGCTTGCTCAAACAGCTCCTGGCGCTGCCGGATCTCGCGCAGCTCCGTCTCCTCCAGCAGCTCGAGCATTCCGAGCTCCAGCGTCTTGCCCACGAGCACCTCGAGGATGGGCTCGACCTCCAGATCAAAGTCGAATAGATCGCCGCCTTCAATTTGCGTGGAGACATCGACCCCCGAAGGTGTGGGGACAAACGTAATGGGCGGGTGAAGATCCAGCAAGGCGTCTGTTTGAGTATCCGCGTCCACTTCAGGGTTGCGGTCGGTGAGCTCCTCGAGATAGTTATCGGTCTGTACGTCCATGTGGAACCTCCCGCCCACCGGTGGAGGAGTGATGGGTCGTTGCTGCTGCTGCTGTTGTTGCTGCTGATAGCGAGCCGCCTGTTTGTTCGCCTTCCTCGCTGCTGGTGCTCGATTCGGCGTCTCTGGGGTTTCCTACAGAGATGAGACCGGAGATTAGCATCACAGTAAACAAAGAGTTATTTAATGGACACCGCACCTCGCGCATGACGAAGGCGCTGCCTCGGTGCACGCGCTTGTCGAACATGATGTTCTGCGATCGGTCGACTACGTTGGTGCCATTGCTGGACGAGGAAAACAAACCAACCGTCAACATGCTGCAATGTAGGAGTCTGCTCCGTCTAGGCAGCACCTACGTGACTGCAGCCGCTTTGCTGCGCTTTGTGGCCACGGAGTGGCGCGGCCGAGAACTCATAGCCACTCGACTGCATCTTCCTCTAAGTGCCGCCGCTTCAACCAGGTAGAATCCGTCCTCACCTGGCCCAGTATTTTTAGACTACCTCGGTAGTACAACTAGCGACTAGTATTTGGGGCCTGCAGTCTCCGCAGCTTGTACGCCACCACCATCGAGTGGGCAGCACCACCACAGCCATAGGCGAGTGCTCCTGCGCATTTATTTATCCGTGACCATCGTCCCCTGATCAAAGGCTCCACGCCTTGTTGTGTATCTGCCGGCATAAAACCCGTCCAAATGACTATCCGCTATCCAACGAACTTCGACCATTTCCAGACTCAATGACGGCCCCTCCGCCGTCGCGCGCTCGCTCGAGCAGCTCGGCGGCGGCGTCCCGCGCCGCTGCCGCTGCTGTTGGGGCTGCTGGTGGTGCTGGTGCTGGGCGCCATGTCCTACGAGCTGTCCTTCGTGACCCCTGCAGGCCAGGACCCCGAGGAGTACCAGGACGTGCTGCACGTGTTGGACGCTGCCGCCGCCGCCGAGGACCACGACAAGGCGCCGGCGGACGACGTGGGCGCTTTTATCCGGACGCAGTCTTCGACACAGACTGGTCCCAGCGCATCGCGGCCGCCGATATTCTGCATGAGAGCGCCTTGCACCGAGGCTGCGTTAGACACAAGAACAGCGTCATCCCGTGGACGTTTGGGGCGACCGGGCGCTCCGAGAGTGACCACTTGGGCGTGCTGGTCAATGAGAGCGACCCGCAGCTGCTGCAGAAGCTGAGACAGTGCCCCGACGTGGACATCTTCTTGCCGGAAGGGCTGCGGTCCTTCGGCTACTGCGAGGACGCAGCAGCGTACACCAAGTGTAAGTTTATGCACCCTCTTATTATTATTGATGACTCATTGAGATGGACAACTTGTGAAATATATATAGTCTTGGAGTCCAGGATGTTGCCGCGGTGGGTCCTGGAGCTCAAATTTGAGGACCAGGCCCGCAATCGAACGGTCACGTACCACGACTTGTGTCCAAACACGCCCATGATCTTCTTCAACCACTACTGGGACGGCCTGCCCGACGCGCCGGACTGGCCGGCCGCCAAGCCATTGTATCTGATGCCCAACATGGAGATGTACGAGCTCGAAAGCGAGCACTACTGGCGAGCGGACGTGATTCTGTGCAAGACAGCGCTGTGTTCTCGTTATTTGCGCAAATGGTTCCGTCAGGAAGGGAATCCACGAGGAACTAGAGTCTTGTACACTCGCCACACGACGTCCAACTTGGCGTTGACGATCCGCAACGAAGTGTCGGCGAGTGACGAGAAAGCTGCGGTTATCCCAGAGAAGAATTTCTCTGATGTTTCCTTTCTACACACTGCCGGGACCAGTATCCAAAAGGGAACGCGGCAAGTGCTGGATTGCTGGCTGTCGACGCCCAATCTGCCGCCACTGAACCTTTACATGGCGCAAGATTTATTCGACGGCGCATTTTCAGCGCGATATGCTTCGCGTATTGAGAAGAGTAGAAATGTTTTCCTACACACGGGCAAACTGGAACCGGCAGCGTTTGGCAAGTTGATCACGGAAGGAACGTTCTTCATGTGTCCGAGTTTACAGGAAGGATATGGACACTACATCAATCAGGCTAGGTCGTCGAGGGCGTTTATTTTCACGACGGACATTGCGCCGATGAACGAACTGATTACACCCACGTCGGGCGCGCTGATCCGAGCGAGAGGGATCGCTCATGATGGACAGTTTTTAGGAGGGAGATCCAAGAAGGCGCACGCGCTGCGAGGAGTGCCCGGTTTTGTGGCCGATTTCAGCGGTCGGTCAGTGTGCGACGCAGTGACTGACGTGCTGAAAAACACAACGCCAGAGGAGCGAGCTCGTCGCGCGGAGAGAGCGCTACAGCAGTACTACTTCGACACGGTCTTTTCGCGCAGAAAATGCAGGAGCTGCGAGATTTCGCTCGAGCGCAGAGCCATTTGGGTCGGTCACACGGGACGCTGAGGCGGCATGATGACGAGTCAAAAACATCGTCGAAAGAAAAAGAGACGTGAGTGGATGATCAATAGATGGAGGAGTTAGGTGGCGATGGCGAGAGCGTGCTCGCATTTTGAAGTCTGAAAAATAAAACAAGAACGTTGAAGTTGTCGCGGGCGCTGAGCCCGAGGTGTGGAGCCATTTGGATTGACTTCCACAGCAAGATGGACGAGCTGGTCAACATGCGGCTAAGGTGCGTCCGTTTCTTGGCGGTTGTCAGTGGGTTTCGTTGTCGTTCAAGATGGGCTTTGGCGTTTCTCTCCATTTCGTATTTGGTGCTGCTGCCATGAGGACGACAATCATCGCTCAGCGAGAAATATTAGGATTAGATTCTAAAGCCAAGCGTAAAAGTGACAAGGTGCCGCAATGGCGGTCGCTGCTGCTGTGTATTCCGTTTATATTGACGCTATGGGCGCTGTTGATCGAGTCGTCGCTGATAACACCACGCTTCATGGTCGAACAGCGCATCTTTCGTGCGCTAGAAGCTGCTGAGTCTGCTGTCTCTGCGCTTGACGGTGTTGGTGAAGACCTGGAGGGGCCGGTCGAATTCAACGCCAGCTCGTTATACCCGGACGAAATGTTTGACACGGACTGGAGCAAGTACATCGACTCTGACAAGATCTTGCACTTGAACTCGATCCATCGAGGCTGCATCACGCACAAGGACAGTATCATTCCTTGGAGTTTTGGAAAGACTGACCAAACGCGACGCCATGAGCGAGAAGAACCCGTGCACCGCAACGACCCACAGCTACTAGACAAGCTACGACAGTGTCCTGATGTTGATATTTTCTTGCCTGAAGGACTGCGGAACTTCGGATACTGCGAAGATGCAGCAGCTTATACTAAATGTACGTCTGAATTCCTTAGCAAGTAAGTGAAGTATGGAGGCTAATGGCCATTTATTTTGCAGTTCTGAAGTCGCGGATGCTGCCGCGCTGGGTGTTGGAAGTCAAGTTTGAAGATATAGTAGCTGGCAAATCAGTAACTTACCACGATCTGTGTCCGAAGACGCCCATGCTCTTCTTCAATCACTACTGGGATGGCGTCCCTAAGGAGGCAGACTGGCCAGAAGCTAAGCCGCTTTATCTCATGCCAAACATTGAGATGTACGAGCTAGAGAGCGAGCACTACTGGAGAGCCGACGTCATTCTGTGCAAAACTGCGTTATGTGCGAGGTATTTACGCCAGTGGTTCCGTCAGGAGGGAAACCCTCGTGGCACTCGCGTGTTGTACACTCGACACACGACGTCGAATTTGGCCCTAGAGCTTCGTCGTGGGATGGACACTTCTGTAATGGCAAGAAAAACTTCTCGGACGTGACGTTCTTGCACACCGCAGGCAAAAGCATTCAAAAGGGGACACGACAAGTGCTGGATTGCTGGCTCTCTCGACCAGAGTTTCCAATGCTCGAGTTCTACATAGATCAAGATTTGTACCAAGGCGCCTTCAGCGACTACGATGGTCGTATCGAGAACAGCACGAATGTTCAAATCTACACAGGTCGCCTGACTCCGAGGGAATTCGGTCGAGTCATTTCCGAGGGCAGATACTTTTGTGTCCAAGTATGATGGAGGGGTACGGCCACTACATTAACCAAGCACGGTCTTCGAACGCGTACATCATCACGACAGACGCCGCACCGATGAACGAGTTGGTCACACCGTCGTCGGGCGCTCTGGTTCCGGCGCGAGTTCTGGCGTACGGCGAACAGTTCATGGGTGGGCTGTCAGATAAACCTCATGCGCTGCGTAATGTCTCTGGACTTGTAGCTTCCTTTGAAAACTACGACGTGTGTGAGGTAGTGGAGGAGATGCTGGCAAGCACCACCGCAGACGACCGAGCACGAGCAGCCGACCAAGCTTTCCAGCAATACTACTTCGACACGGTCTTCTTCGAGCACAAAATGAACGAACTGCGAGACTTTGCTCGCTCTCATGGCCACCACTACCTACGACGAGAAGCGGATACGTAAAATGAGACCACTAAACTTGAGTCCTCTTTCTCCTTGTCGACGCCTTCATCGGTCTCGGTTATTTTTTGCCCGACGCTTTGGAGTCGAGTCCATCGTGGCACAATGGACGTCATGATGAGTTTGAAAGGAGCTGGCTTCTCGGCGATCGCCAACGCGTTTCGAGAGCGAGAGAAGCGGCTGGGTGGGGGTTGCCGCTGCTGGACTTTGTGGAGATCGTTCTTCGCGGCCTGCCTCGACCAAAGTCATCGGAAGAAAAAGCTGCCAGTGTGAGCGCTCTCGTGGACCTGTTCGAGGACATCGACATCAACGGAGACGGCGCCATGGACTTCGAGGAGTTCACGAGTTTCTGCGTAGACGCTGGCATGGTAGCAGCTCGGTCACAGGTGGGTTCTCTCAAACATCGCTACGAAGTCGACCCCAAACACGCGCTTAAAACTTCGGCATTCCCACACAGCGATTCAAACTCGCGAGGTCCGACAAGCAGCAGCTCGACAATAAACCCTCCCAGTACGGGCATTGAAAGGATCAAATGGTCTCCGGGGTTTCGAATGTTCTTTGTGCTGGAAAACGCTGCTCGATCGGTCAAATTGTTCTCCAGCGACAGCAAATTCATCACTGAAGTATGCGTCGCGCCGGAGCAGCAAAGCCAAAAGCAAGTCAATAGAGCGCCAGCGACGGCAGCAACTGCAAGTGGACTTGACGTGCCTTTAAACGACGTGGTCGTCGTCGGCGACGGCGTTGCGTTTGTGACCCCAACTACAGCAGCACCTCCGTCAGCGTCAAGTATCTCCATCATTGACGCTGCGTTTATTTATCGCTTCCGATGGCTGGCGCTCAGCACGACGGACTTTGCCATCTCCTTTTACGACATGAACGAGTCCCGATCTACAGTCACGACGTCGACCGGATCGGCGACAAACTTTGCGCTGTTAAAAACCTCGGCCTTACCACGTCCACAGCGCAGTTAATTCTCCGGTTTTGCGAGTCTTCGGCGTTGCTGGCAAGTTCAGGGAACGACTTTGTGGTGAACGTTTGGAAAGTTCTCGACGCTGAGACCAAAGTCGTGTGGCGACGACTATCAGGGCATGCGGATTTGGTCATGGACTTGGTCGAGATTGTGCCGCATGATCTACTGGCTTGCTGCGACCTGAAGCACAACATCCAGCTATGGGATTTAGTGGATGGTCGACCCAGAGGATCACTATCGGCCCATGAACGCGGCATTCGACAGCTTTGCTACTCCAGTCAGCACGACCTGCTTCTGAGCGCTGGCTTTGAATATGAAGCACTCGCTTGGGACTTGAGCTCGAGGCAAGTCGTGTTGAAATTGTCTGGCCATCGCGCTCCACTTGTTGGCGTGCAGCTCGCCATGTTTCAGACCGAACGAGCCATTACGGGCGACATCCAAGGAGTGTTCAAAGTTTGGGATATCACCCGAGTAAATGCCAGTTCGTCTACTGCTAGTACCTCGCAGGCAGTGCAGCTCGAGTCGATCGACTTGGCCATGCCAAGGGTGGAGACGCTGTCTTTTGTGTGCATGCACCCGCACAATCGAGACCTCTGGGTCGTCACTTCTGGGAGCTGTACGCTCCAAAGTTTCCGCAGTATGCGCGTGCAGCAATTTGACGAAGTTCCGCTCCGAGCATTCTACCACTACAGCGCCAACAAATTCGTCGTTGTAGCTGGCTCGGTCTGCAGTCTTTGGGACGGAGAAACTGGTTCCTGCATCGAAGAGTTTGCAAACGTGGGTCATCTTGGTGGATCTCAAGCAGCTTCGACAAAAGACTCGGCACCGGTGACGTCTCCGTCCAAATCCTCGTCCCATCCAAACCGCAGCGAGCCTGGAACGGAGCTTTTGATCTGTGCGCATGACTCCAACTGCAGGAAGCTGGTGGTCGTGTCCGAACTGGGGAGTTAGGCGTCCTCAACGCTCAAAACTTCGTGCAGATGCGGCGATGTCAAGAGACTTTCATGTCGAGAACGCGAAGTCAACACCGAGCTTCGGTAGCCGGCAGACCACTCGTCAACTCTGCACCGTCCTGCGCTATCGTAGGTCTGCACTATTGTTCAGAGAACAAACTGATCGTCATGACCGACGCAGCAGCCAGCGCCATCATCGTCGTCGACGACAACTCCGACCACGACTCGTCTAAAGGCATCGAAGTGCTGCGCAAGCTCATCAATATTCCCGACGGGATTGTTACAAGCGCCTACAGTTTCCACGCTTCGATGGTGGCCACAGTAGCTGCCGATTCGGAAGCGATGACGATCTCGCTTTGGGACTTTGAGACGCTCACGTTCCTGGGGAACTGCCGTTGCGAGCCCAGCACAGTCAAGCAGAATTCACCGTTGAATATGCATGTGGTCGAGTTCTGGGATGAGTTCCCGTGCTGTTGGCTGCTGACTCGAGCGGCGGCGTCTACTTTTTCGCTGTCATGCCGCTGCTAAACGCGTACACTGGGAAACTATTGCATGCTTTCCCCAACGACCACGGCAATGACCACGACCCCACCAAACGCAGACGAAGTCGCAAGAAGTCCACAATCCCTGAAAACGCTGGTGAGAACGGAGAGGATGACGACGGAAGCGATGGCGAGGATGAATCGAGCAAAACTGCGACTGTAAATGAGCTGGCTGAGAGTGCAGCTCGCAAACTGTTGGCCTCCAAATTTCTTCGTAAGAACGCATTAATCTCTGCCCCTGTGATCAAAGCTAATGAATCGACCAAATCAAAGTCTCCGATGGAAACATCCGCTGTTGTGACGTTTATGAAGATGGCTTTTGACGAGGAAAATCAGCGATATTTGTTGTTCGTCGGAGACGAGCGAGGTTACGTCGGCGTTTGGGATCCTGCGTCGATGATGCGAAGACTGACTCTGGCTAAAATCCCCGAGATCAAGTGCAAGTATCTGCGCCGCGGATATCAACCAAAAGCGATGTTCTTCCGCGACTACTTGAAAGACTCGACAAATGCTGATGGGAGGGGTCAAAGGCACCGGCAGGCGGTCCAAGGCGCTACTGGGAGCGATTGGAGAGGAGCCATGCTGTTGGGCGAAGACATGGAGTACATGAACGTTCGGGCGTCGCACGTGGATCTGAAAAAGCTTTCGCGTCGACGACAAGAAGGTCGAGCCCCACGGTCCACGAAAACTGTAGCACAGCCAGCGAAAACTCTACCGCCAACGAAAGCTAAAGAAACTGCGGTAGTGAACGCCGTGGCGGCAGCAGAATTTTGCTAGGCAAAGGTTCGACTTTGAAGCAATCAAGACAGCGATCGGTCGTCGGCTTGGCGAAAGCACACGAGTCCGATGGCTCCTGGCCTGGTAGTTCTTCGTACGAAAACTACCCGCATGATGTGCAGCTGGTAAGGCGATGGCAGGCCCATGGAGATGCCATCACGAGTCTGGAAATCAGTCGACACCCCAACATTGTCATGACGTGTGGAGTGGATATGCGGATCTTCGTGTGGAACTGGGACGGCGAATGTTTGGGGAAACTATTTGACGCCGACAACCCTGGGTCCTGGGCTTGGCGCTTCCGTAAAGATGATGCCACTCGAACGAAGGAACGCGAAGTGTTAGTGCAGCAATTGCTCCGTGAATTAGACCGCAGTCCTACAGACAAACTAGAGCAACGACGGCAGACATTGTACTCCGACCACGTTGGCCGTCGTAGTGTGAACGATCTACAC
Source organism: Phytophthora quininea (assembly GCA_011947345.1). NCBI lineage: Eukaryota > Oomycota > Peronosporomycetes > Peronosporales > Peronosporaceae > Phytophthora > Phytophthora quininea. Next base: position 87,214 of record JAAVTG010000798.1, read on the forward strand.
AATGTCAACACCATGCTGCTGGACCACATCATCAGCAAGAACCCAGAGATACAACTGCTCGAACAGGAAGCCAAGGACAAGGAAAAAAACGCAGAAGAAGCTAGCGATATGGTAACACCGTTAGCTCTAAACGAGCCTCGTATTAAAGCGACGAAACTGCGAGCTCTACCAAAGAACGCATCACGAGCGACGTCAACCTCTACTAGCGCCCAGAAGCTGCGTCTGCACACTCTCAACCAACTCCACCCTCACGCCCGCGCCAAGGTTCAAGATTCTACAACGGAGGCGAGTGATCATCTCCCGTTTTCAGAGACTGGGGAGCTCAAGATGGACAAGGCGTACCTCGAGAACCAACTCTCCATTTCCTGTCCGAAGTCCACGTCGATCACCATTACGCGTGCCAATCGAGAAGCTCTTCAAGAGCAGATCCACGCCGAGTACGAGTCTGCACAGCAAGCGTTGGAGACTCGAGCAACGCTCGACCTGAAAGCTCGCGCGATGTATGGCAACCTTGAAAGTATCCGAAATCGCCATGGCCCTCGCCAGCCTCCATTCCCCGAGAACTTTGACCAAGCTGGAGGTCCCTTAGAGCCGTCCGACTTTCTCAAGCGCAATTTACCTGCTTCGGCACTTGCGATCCGTCCTCAAACAGCACCGATACGAGGTTTAAACAATTCGTCAAGTGTTGGGCGGCTAGGTATGCAACATCAACATGCCAGTAGAGCACCAACTCGAATGAAGATTTCAGCTTCGGAGTCGACTCTGCCAACGATGTTGACACATGAGCGGGCTACTAGAAGACCCAGCACCTCTGCAAACGGATGCAAGACGTCGCTTGATGAGGTTTTCATCGAACAATCTCGTCGTCAGCGACAGCAACAGCAGCTTGGCAATGGTATTGTCGAAGGAGGGACCGTCGAAGGTGACAATCAACCGTCGAGACCACTGCAGAAGCTGCGCGGGATCAACGAAATTATCGACAGAGCTCAAACCTTTTGCAATGAAGTGGAAGACGATCAACAGCAACGGTTAGTGCGGCCAGGGACCGCTCCCGTGATGGCTCGACGCAGCAGCTTGACCTTGTCTCAACCGCTGATCGAACACCCGACGGAAGACGATGGCGACAAAGAAGACGACGAAGTTTTACACCAGCACTTGGAGGACACCAAGCGTCGAATGCAGGAGGCGATGCATGACGGGAAGCATCCGCATCAACGCAATATGCGCCGTATGCGGGAGCAGGCCAAGCTGCAGCAGCAACAGCGGCGTATGAACAGTTACTTGCAGCAGAAGCGGCGAGAACTCACCACCAATATCGGCAACGTGTTCAAAGGACTGCAAACGGCCCAAGATCATGACGAGCATGAGGACGACGATACTGAGGAAGGCGAAGAAGAAGCAGAAGTGCGTTCCTCAAAGCAAAAGCCTCGCCTAAGGCCAAGGGCGACAAACTGCCGACAGATCCAGCGGCCAAGCGACTGGTAGCCGCCAAGAAAGCGTTTGGCATGTACAATGCGCAGGAAGTCATGTCGGTGATCCGCCTGTTTCGATCCATAGACGCCGACGCATCGGGCAACATCTCGATGACCGAGTTGCAGCAGTACAAGACGGTCTTCGAGAAGCTGGGCCACCACAACTTGATTTCTGTCTTCGAGACGATCGACTCGAATGGCGACGGCGAGTGTCGCTGCGAGAGCTGCTCGAAACCTGTTTCCACTACGCCACCAAGCCGCAGATCGACGGCATGCTACAACTGGCCAAAGTCGGTAGTGTGCGGTCGTTCCTGCTGGGAGTCGAGAACCCAGATGACCACAACGGGAAGTTGTCGTCGTCGTCGTCACGGAAATCGTCCGGAGCGGTAGCGAAGCTCCATCCCGACCACCGTCGAGAGCTGATGGCGATTTTCCGCGTGTTCGACCACAACGGCGACGGCGGCGTCAGCATGCAGGAGATCATGGAGGCGCTGCGGGTCGACGACGACGATGTCATGGCCGCCGTGATGGCTCGCGAGCACGACAAGGGGCCGCGAAGTATCGAGCCCGTGGTGTCGAGCGGTCTCACCCGTGAGGACGTGGAGCAGATCTACAACGAGTACGACCGCGACAAGGACGCCACGCTAGACTTTGACGAGTTCGTCGGGGTCATGAGGAGTCTGTACTCGCACAAGCCGCTGGTGTTGTAAAGGCCACGGGATGTTGACCACGATGACGGCAATACTGAGCGGCAGCACAGACACGAAAACGTCGTCGATGCAAAAGTGCAGGAGCTTGGCATGTTGAAGTGGTTCACGAGAAAGAGGAAAAAGGGCAAGGTCCGCCCTGCAGATAGCTTTGGCACCCCGAAAAGGTGGCACGGTTAACGAGGTTCCCACACCAATTCGACGACGCACCGCCGCGAAGAGACCAGCAATGCTCGTCTCGCGGGGCCACCACCGAGCGTGTCTCTCTACCGGTAAAAGTCTTGCTCTGGCAGCGTAGAACACTAAATGCACCGGCGGACTCAATAGATGTCGAGTCTTTTCTGTGGGCTTTGGCGCGCTCCTGCGGTGGGGGAAAATGTGGTGGCGAGCAGTGGAGCGGCTCAAGAGAGAGAAAACGTCATCATCATCAGGATGGGACTCGCGCCGGTGAACAATCACGATTTCCGTCGTTGCAGATACTCAGGCGGGTGGCCATTCCATCAGACGCCCGCAGCGTTAGTATCGCCGAGGTTTCGGGAGTGGCGCTGTCGACTCAAGTCGACTTAGGGACATCTGCTAGCGCGTCTCATTTTCGAGTCGTAGCGATGCCGTCGCCGCCGAGTCTTGGATAAATGTCGAGTCGGCGATCCGCGCCGCGGCCCCGGGAGTCACTGCGGTCCGATGGCCTTGCACGGTAGCAGCTTGTGTCCTGGTGCGGCGATTTGCACCGATTTGCGAGCGGCCTTCCAAACGTGGCCGAATTCCTCGACACCATCGCGACGAACAGCCGATCCCAAGCGCTTGAACAGAGACGCGCATTGCCTACGCCGCCTGGCTGTATCCGCTGCGCTTCGCATCGAGGCTCCCCATTCTCGCTCTTGCCAACGCGTTCACAGCCGAAAGTCAGTCGCTGTGACTGATTGTCGCTATGAGCCATCGGTTCCCGCTGCACGAGGCGGCGTTCCCGCCGTTGCAGCTGCCCCCGGCCGCGATGGACAGGTATGTCAAGACGGCACAGATTCAGCTCACCAGGGCGCTGCACGACTACGACATGTATCACAAGTGGCAGGCGTCGAGGCCGCCGAGTCTCCGGTACCAGCTCCACCCGGCGATGTGGAGACCAGTGAAAACATGCGAGCAGCTCACGGTCTATCGGCGCATCCCGATGGACGACGCCGTCGTTACGGCCCCGGCTGGGACCAGGAGACGAGCTCGGAGCCGCACCCTCGAAGCTGCGAGATTGGCGCCGGAGGAACCGTCGGTCTCGTCAGCGCCAACGGAGTCGACGACGGACAGCTACCCGTGGATACCGAATCGAGGCTCGGTCCCGACGATCAACCAGGACTGGTCGATGCCGACGCTACTTCAGGTCGGGACGGTCGAAGGCACACTAGACGAGGTCTTGTACGGGACGGCGACGTTCTCCCCGACCGACGCGCTGATCAAGGCCGCGTACACGGAAAACGAGGTTGTGGATGCCGAAACCCTGCGCGAAATCCAGGGTCCTACGCACGACGAGCCGTTCCGGTTCCTCGGCTTGAAATGGATCGTGAAAGCCACGTCCCCGGCGGTGAAGGCGTTCGTGTGGCCCCGCGACCTGACGTACGTGGAAGCAACAGGTATCTTAAACCGGCAGGGCGAACGCGTTGGTTACCATTTGATGCACTCAGTGGATCTCGGCAAAGCATTTGGCGCGCTCGAACGGAAGAGAATCGTGCGTGGACGAGTGTCATCATGCTTCTTCTATCACCAAACCGCCCCCAACACCGTCGAGGTGTACATGAAGACCAACTTTGAGCCGAACGGGTCGGTCCACGAAGGCGTCGCCGTCATGTCGGCGGCGAACAGCCTCACGTGCTGCTTGAGGTCGGCGCTGTGTGCTCGCAACAAGAAGCTGGCGTGGATGTTGATGCATCCGGTCAACGAGGAGGCGGAGATCGGGTCGTCTCGCCAAAGCACCGTGCGCGTCAGGAAGCGCAACGATTGTGGAGTCTGCACGCGACCATTAGGCACCTTCTCGAGAGGATTAAGCTGCCGCATTTGCAATAACCGAACATGCTCCAGCTGCTGCGTCAAGAAGAAATTGAGCTTCCCTGGAAAAGCCCACAAGACCATCGAGCACCGCACTGCAGTGCTGTGCACGCACTGCCTCACACGAGCTCGACAGCTCGACACGTTTCAGATTGCGCAGTTGGAGGTGAAGGAGCGCGAACAACAGACCCGCGCCCGTGCATGTTCCCGGGCTGCGGAAGTTCGATGCCGCAGAGGTCGTAGCAACAGTCGTACAGCCAGCGCCCGTACACGACACACGATGCCCGAGGAGCCTCGAGCGAAACAGAAAGCTCGACAGCCTCAGAGGAAGACGGATCCGACGTCGACGCCGTCATGGGATTATAACTCTGAGGAGGAAGACGACGACGACCAAAACTCGGGAGCACGCGCTAAGCTTGTGATGTTGCTTCCTGCAAGGACAGAGCCACTTCAATCTCCGACACACAAGGTTCTCGACAAGAAGATCACCCGTGACGTGGCTGACAGCCCCGTTATGATGGCAGCCCCAACGGTGACCCCGGTCCCGGTGGTGTCGAATCGACCCACATGGGACGTCGATTCGGACGCTGAAGATGAAGACGCAGTGTATTCCTCCCCGCCAATGGTAAATAACGAAAGCGGCGATGAAGCGCTACCCGAAGCGGTCGTGCAGTACGCGTGGGGGAGGTCGTGCCTTCGCCGAAGCGCGGCAAGGCGACCGAGTTGTGGCCGGCGCCGCCTACCTCGCCATTGCAGTCACCGACCACCTTGCCCACCGAATCCGAGGTGACATGGCCAGAGTCCCAGGCGAAAAAGGCGAACGTGTGGACACCGCCCACCATCCCGCAGATCCCGCGAATTCACGCCGGAGCGTCGACGCAGGAAGTGCTCGCTCAGTTTGCCGAGCTCTGCAACGCCGCTGAAAATGTGTATCACCAAGCACGGAAACACACCGTGCACATGGAGCCCACAGCGATACCCAGTCGCCGTCAGAAGGCAGACAGACCCCTTGATATGAGCGCGCTGGACTAGCTGCAAATTAAAGTTTCGATTGCTGGTTGATGTGTTGAGACTTTGATTGGAGTTTTTCATTTTCGTTTTCTTCCAGGATGGAGAAGCGTCTCGAGATCGCGTTTACCGATACCGAGTACGTCGGCAGTGCACTCGTCGTGTTTGAAAAGTATCTACGACGGTGTTGGGAGGTTTATTCTCCATCTTTCTGCAATGCACCTTACGTGACAGTCACGCAGAGCTCTGGCGCGGGCAAAAGTCGACTGATGCTCGAGCTCGCGGGCAAGGCAAACCGAGTTGAGTCCGACATGAAGGTCCTGAAGGACACAGATAATGATGATAACAGCGACGAAGATGAGGACGAAGAATCCTAAAAGCGCACGAGTTGATCGAGTGGATGGATCAAGATATTTTACCTATGTTGCAATCAATCTTACCTCATTGACTCATTTGGCTGGCACTTTTCTTCGATAAAGGTGGCAAAATGATGTCAAGCACTTATAATAGGATGCTTCGGTTTGTACTTTCGAAGCAGCTCGACAGTCATGAGAGCTCAGTCCAGAAGACAAGATGATGAACACGAGCCATTGTTGGCGCGATCTGCTAATTCCTTTTTCTGGAAAACGGATGATTCTGGTTAAAGTTCGTCGTGAACATGAGTTCCACAAGTCCGGCACCTCGAACAGGGATCCTGCACTTGTCGTTGGTAAAGAGAGGAGACATCATTCGTATCTACACGATTGTCCAGGATCAATACTCCGATTCGTCTATTCTGACGGCGTGCTGTCCAGTAATTTAAACACGGCTTCCATTGCCTCGCCACTTTCCCTTATGTAGACGAAAAGGTGGCGGAGCAATTGGTGGAGATTGCTGATCTCCGCTGCAGTTATCGATCACGACTTACAACATCTCGGAGAAGTCAAGAAAAACTGGAGGTTCCAACAAGTGATGCTAGCAGAAGTTCACAAACGAATCGCTTCACTGTGGATGCTACCACTGACCGTGATAGCAACAACGGAAAATCCCAACCGTCCAACAAACGACGCCAACCCAGCTAGAATGCTGGAACTCCCAAGTGCATACGAAAGTAGGTGACTCTCAGGAGTTGCTAAAGTATTGGCGTTCAGCTGACTTTTTGTGATTGTTTTCATTGACTACCAGCTTCGACAACCTCGTTGGCTTCTGTAGGAGCTTCCTCCCGCTTTGTACGCTTGGCATTTCGCTGGTCCTCACCCTCGTGCTCTCGTTCTTCCGAATTACTGTTGTCATTGCCGTCTCGAGTTGCACGCTTTTGTGTTGTAACCTCAGCATCCACAGCCGCCCTGGTCACGAAGGTCGAGACTGTCGAGGATGCTTGTCGGCGCAAAACATTCTTGTGCTTTCGGCCCTTGTAATGCAACGTGACATCCTGTTGGCTCAGCAGTTGAACTTTGCACACGTCGCAGAACAGCTCGGGCTTACCAACACGGTTGTTTCGGGCCTTGGGTGCTTCTCCGTTATTGGACTCTGCGTATCGATCTTGTGCTGTCGGCAGCGCCGCCAACGTCTCCTGCCCTTCCGACGTGACCTGCGCCTCCAAAGCGGCAGCCTTGGCACGAAATTTGTCCTGGTACTGCTGGTAGAAATTCTGCAGATCCCAAAGTTGAAACATTTGCTGACCGCTTCGAGTAGCAGCTAGCTCCGGCACGGTAACAATATGCGACGTATCCGTGAATCCGTAGTTGTTCCCACTTGCGCGAGCTTCCTCCAAGGAGCTCGGTATCATCCGCATGATGATGTACTTGGAGTTCTGGTAGACATTGTCGGTCTCGGCCGAAACCTTGAGGTATTCTTTTACCACTTGGTCGATAGGCAGACGACCTTCTTTACGGAAGATAGACGGGTTGGCCAGCGCGCCACGGGCGATGAGGAACGAGGACGCGCCTGAAATCTTGCGCAACTTGGCTATGTCTTCGTACTGGAACATGTCGCCATTCGCGAGTACAGGAACGGACAATGCCGACACCACAGGCGCCAGAGCGTCCCAGCTCGCCTTGTCGTGAGGCCGTTCATGAATTTGACGCATGTGCACGCCAACGGCATACGCGCCAGCGTCTTGAAGACGCCGTGCTGTATCAACCTGCGCAATAACACTACGTCAGGTGTTGTGTTTATCATCTGACCGTCAAGAAAATATTCGTACCGTGTCTTGGGTCTCTGGCAGCAAGCGGATCTTACACGACACTGGGATATTTAGGTTTCTTCGCAGCGTTTTAATGATCTACATCAACAGCCATAAATGAATACTTGCATAGGCAACATTGTGAACCGTCAAACACTTACATCGCAGGCAACTTCAGGCTTTCGCAACAGTGCGGCGCCCATGCCTCCCTGGATAGAAAAATGCTTCGGACAGCCCATATTAATGTCCACTGCAGCCACATCGCGAGCTCTGCACAAATGGCAACATAATTATCAAATGAACATCCCCATATTTGAAAGTATCCCTTCAGACTCACACTTGTTCGGCTGCCTTGAGCGCCAAGACAGAGTCGGCTGTACCGATCTGGAAAACCACCTTACCGGCCTCCTCAGGACACGTGCGGAACACCACAGAGTCTCCATCGCGGCTGACAAAGTCCACCGTATCCAGCACCGCTGTACGTTTAAGCTTGTGTCAATATTATCTATACTTCGTTTTTTTCCAGTGTAAACGCACCGTTGGGCACTCGAACGGCTGAAATGATACGCTTGTCGACGATTTCCTCGCCGTAGACGAGGTCGGCGCCGTACCGCAGCGACAGGAGACGCAGCGGAAGAGTACCCTAGGAACAAAAGCAACACATTTTATATGTTAGATGAGGGATTTATTATTAATTTCTACTGCGCTGGGATTGCAAGACGGAGAGGAAGCACGTACGCTGCGGACCATGGGCGCCAGGCACGCCTTGTTCTCGTAGAGCTCCGACATCGGCGGAAGGAATGAGCACCAATGGAGTGACGTACCCAAACTATAGTATGCGCTTATATGGTGCCTATGATACAACCTCTGTAGCCATTTATAGCCCACTTCAACGACAAGTTTCTTTTGGTGGTCAAATATAACCAGCTTGACGTAATTCGGGACGACAGCACGACTCTTTTGCTTTGTTCGAGCCCCATCACGAGGCCTCCGCAGCTTCAGGACAGCCAAGAGCATAGAGACCAGTCGACTGTGCCATGCGCAAGTACCGTTTGGTGGCCAAGAAGGGCGAGGGCACCTTCTCGGAGGTGCTCAAGGCGCAGAATGTCAAGGACAACAAGTTTCACGCCATCAAATGCATGAAAAACCACTTCGAGAGCATCGACCAGGTCAACAATCTGCGAGAGATCCAGGCGCTACGGAGACTGTCGCCGCACCAGCACATTGTCAAGCTGGAGGAAGTGCTGTACGACCAGCCGTCAGGGAGACTGGCTCTCGTCTTTGAACTCATGGACGCTAATCTGTACGAGATGATTCGAGGACGGCGGCATTACCTCAAGCCCGACCTGGTCCAGTCACTCATGTACCAGCTCGTGAAATCGCTGGACCACATGCACAATAAAGGCATCTTCCACCGCGACATCAAGCCTGAGAATATTCTCGTCGAGGACAGCAGCAAGCTCAAGCTGGCAGACTTTGGATCATGTCGAGGGATTTACTCCAAGCAGCCGTACACGGAGTACATTTCGACGAGGTGGTATCGAGCGCCCGAGTGTTTACTCACGGACGGCTACTACGGTCCCGAGATGGATATGTGGGGTGTCGGCTGCGTCTTCTTTGAAATCACGTCGCTCTATCCGCTGTTTCCAGGCTCCAATGAGCTGGACCAAATTCATCGAATCCACAAAATATTAGGAACTCCATCGCCCGAAGTACTGGAGATTTTCAAGCGCAAAGGGGCCGCCCATATCGACTTTAACTTTCCCAAAGACGAAGGTACCAGCATTGCGAAGCTGATCCCCCACGCAACACCTGCAGCCATTGATCTTATGCAGAAAATGCTGGCGTACGACCCAAGCAAGCGTATGAATGCAAGAGAAGCATTACGACACGAGTATTTCAAGGAGATCCGAGAACTGGAAGAGGCGACTCTGCGAGCTCAACAGCAGCAGCCACAGCATGTTCTTCAGCCGCAGCAGACGCCTTCGGGGGCTCTATCAGTCGGCTACAAGCAGCGCAAAGGCAAGGAAGACGAGACCCCGCTGCCGTCCATACAGAATGGGTAAGTTGGAACCGCGCCAAGTGCTTGCAAACGTCATCAACAACTAACATTTTCGCTGCTTTAAATTTCTAGGTCGCATGGCATGCAAGCGCCGTCCGATACGAAAGACTATGGAGGATACGACGCTAGCGAAGACGAGCTCCCGCCGATCAACGGCGTCTCTGGGGGCAGGAGTGTAACAAAAGCCAAGGCCAGCAAGTACTCTTTCAAGAGCGGCAACAACAACAAGATAGGCGACGCAGGTCAAGGCGGCGGATCGATGTACTCGGGAGCTTCGTCGCTTTCCAAACAGTCCAAGAATGGCGGCAGCACGAATCGATCGACATACCAAGACACCAAAAGCCGCAAGAACGTCGGAGGCGTATCACTGAAGAAGGGCATCCCGTCCGCAAGAACCAAGAAGATCGTGGGCAGCTCTGCAGCCTACGCAGACGTCTCAGGTAGGGGCTAACGAATGCAAACTTCAACTTGCTTTTCAAAGCCGTTTTTTTAATGCCGACTCGGTTGTCGTTCTTCCAGGCTCCAAGTCGCGACGAAAGTGACCGCATCATCAACTAGTTTGTTCACCTTCCAATAGTCTCAGGAACAACCAAACAAACACAGCCGCAACAAAAAAGCAATATGGGCGTCAGAAAGCGAGTTTGTATATAGTCGTGCGGTTTTCATCCTCAGATCGGTTCCTTTTTCCCAAGGTAGTCAAATCTCAAAGAGACAGCAAAACGATGAACATGAACATGTTTGGCATGCGCACGAGCGCGACGTGGAACATGGCGACGATGCTCAAGACCAGCGGCATCACCGAGGACGTGCAGCAGCACCTGGTGCGCGTGTACGCCACGCTGGCCGCCTGCGTGCTGGCGGCGGGCGTCACGTGCGGCTCGGTGGTGTATTTCGGGCCGGAACGCTGGTCCACGATGGGCTCGTTCTTCGCCACCACTATGGGCTCCATCTGGCTCTACCTGGAGCCTGTGCAGAACTACCAGCGCCGCTTCGGCATCCTCATGATGATCTCGGCCGCCATGGGGCTCAGCGTGGCGTCGCTCGTGGCCGTGGCGCTGCAGACGGACCCCAGCATCATCGTCTCGGCGCTGTAAGCGGTCGGCGGCAATTACAAGGCTGCAAGTCAATTATTAATTGTTGTTTTGTGGTAATTGTGTGCAGGTTGCTGACGACGCTGGTGTTCATGTGCTTCACTGGAAGCGCGCTGTTTGGTGGGTACCTTTTAGTTGTTGTTGGAAGCTGTTGATGCCGACGACGTATTTTGTTACAGCTACCCGTCGCTCGTACTTGTACCTGGGCGGTATTCTGAGCGCCTCGCTGTCGTTGATGCTGGCGCTGACCATCCTGAACATCTTTGTCCGCTCGTCGGAGCTGTTCAACATGGGACTGGTACGAGAAATGCTTTTGACGACATTTATTTAGAGCTGAACATTTGTTTGTGTTGTGTATAGTACGCGGGTCTGTTCATGTTCTGCGGTTACGTGGTGTTTGACACGCAGATGATCATCGAGAAGGCCAGCATGGGCGACAAGGACGTGCTCAAGCACACGCTCGACCTGTTCATGGGTAAGTTTGCCAAGTTTGCCTTGTCCCTAGAAAAGATGTTGCCTTTGCTGACAAGTCCATCGTTCCTTGTAACCGCCAGACTTGATGTCCATCTTCGTGCGCATTACGATCATCCTGCTGCAGAACAACAAGGGGCGTCGCGCTGTCAAGCCCAACAACCACAGCCGCCGTGACTAAAGAGAGGAGGACGCTCTTCAATACCTTCACTCACAGTGTCCACGTCATCGACCATTGCAGCAGAATATTCTGGATCGAGATCCCGTGTTCTGATTGGTTGAAATCTTTTGCAAACAATATATTGCCCCTTCAAGCGATAGATCTTCCCCTCGCTTTCATTTCTGCGGAAGAAGAAGAGCGCTCGCATCGCCAGCAAATCGAACACCATGGGCGACAAGAAAGAGGAGTTCAAGGCTGGCATCATGGATCGCAAGCGCGCGCCAACCGCCTGGTGGTGGACGAGGCCTCGAACGACGACAACTCGGTGATCGCGCTGTCGATGGCCAAGATGGAGGAGCTGCAGCTGTTCCGCGGCGACACGGTGCTCATCAAGGGCAAGAAGGGCCACGAGACGGTCTGTGGTGCTGCAGGATGAGACGGTGGACGACAACAACGTGCGCATGAACAAGGTGGTGCGCAAGAACCTGCGCGTGCGGCTGGGCGACGTCGTGGGCGTCCACACGTGTGGTGATGTGCCCTACGGCAAGCGCATCCACGTGCTGCCTATTGACGACACGATCGAGGGCGTCACCGGCAACCTGTTCGATGTGTACCTCAAGCCGTACTTCGTGGAGGCCTACCGCCCCGTCAAGAAGGGCGATCTGTTCCTGGTCCGTCAAGCCATGCACCCCGTTGAGTTCAAGGTGGTCGAGACGGAGCCCGCCCCGTACTGCATCGTGGCGCCCGACACCATCATTCACTGCGAAGGAGAGCCTGTGCGTCGCGAGGACGAGGAGAAGATGGACGAGGTGGGCTACGACGACATCGGAGGCTGTCGACGCCAGATGGCACAGATCCGCGAGATGATCGAGCTGCCGCTGCGCCACCCGCAGCTTTTCAAGACGTTGGGCGTCAAGCCGCCGCGCGGAGTGCTCCTCTACGGTCCGCCCGGATCGGGCAAGACGCTGATTGCGCGCGCAGTCGCCAACGAGACGGGAGCGTTCTTCTTCTTGATCAACGGCCCTGAGATCATGTCCAAGATGGCTGGCGAGTCGGAGAGCAACCTCCGCAAGGCCTTTGAAGAGGCCGAGAAGAACGCCCCAGCCATCATCTTTATTGACGAAATCGACTCGATCGCACCCAAGCGCGAGAAGACCAACGGCGAAGTGGAGCGGCGTATTGTGTCGCAGCTGCTGACGCTCATGGACGGCTTAAGCAGCGCGCCAGTGTGGTGGTGATCGGTGCCACCAACCGTCCTAATAGTATGGACCCTGCTCTGCGTCGCTTTGGCCGTTTCGACCGCGAAATCGACATTGGCGTGCCCGATGAGAACGGCCGTCTCGAGATCTTCCGTATCCACACGCGCAACATGAAGCTGGACGACGACGTGGACCCCGAGATGATTGCTCGCGACACGCAGGGTTTCGTCGGCGCCGATATGGCGGCGCTGTGCACGGAGGCTGCGCTGCAGTGCATTCGTGAGAAGATGGACGTGATTGACATTGAGGACGAGACGATCGACGCCGAGATTTTGGACGCTATGGCTGTCTCGCAGGCGCACTTCAAGTACGCTCTGGGCGTGTCGAACCCGTCGTCGCTGCGTGAGACCACGGTGGAGGTGCCGACTGTCACGTGGAAAGACATCGGTGGACTGGAGTCGGTCAAGCGCGAGCTGCTTGAGCTGGTGCAGTACCCCGTGGAGCACCCGGAGAAGTTCGAAAAGTACGGTCTCAGCCCGTCCAAGGGTGTTCTCTTCTACGGTCCGCCCGGTTGTGGTAAGACGCTGCTGGCGAAGGCTGTGGCCAACGAGTGCCAGGCTAACTTCATCTCCATCAAGGGCCCTGAGCTGCTGACGATGTGGTTCGGTGAGTCTGAAGCCAACGTGCGTGAGGTGTTTGACAAGGCACGCGGCGCCGCCCCTGTGTGCTCTTCTTTGATGAGTTGGACTCGATCGCCCAGCAGCGTGGCAGCAGCTCCGGCGACGCTGGTGGTGCTGGCGACCGTGTGATGAACCAGCTTCTGACAGAGATGGACGGCATGGGAGCGAAGAAGAACGTTTTCATTATCGGTGCTACGAACCGACCAGACATCATCGACCCTGCGCTGATGCGTCCGGGCCGTCTGGATCAGCTTATCTTTATTCCAATGCCCGACTTTGAGTCGCGATTGAGCATCTTGCGCTCGGTGCTGCGTAAGAGCCCCGTGTCGAAGGAGGTGGACCTGAACTTCCTCGCCCAGCAGACGGACAAGTTCTCGGGCGCCGATCTTACGGAGATCTGCCAGCGCGCCGCCAAGCTCGCCATCCGCGAGAGCATCGCTCGCGACATGGAGCGTGACCGTCTTCGTGCCGAGGCCGGCGACGAGATGGAGGATATCGAGGAGGAGGACCCTGTACCGGAGATTACGCCGCGCCACTTCGAGGAGGCCGTGCGCAACGCCCGCCGATCGGTCAGCGACCGCGACCTGGCCCAGTACTCGACCTTCGCACAGACTCTGCAGCAGGCACGCTCGCACGTGACTGCTGGCGGCACCTCGCTCGCCAACTTTTCGTTCCCTGGCCGCAACGTCAGCGCTGGCGCGGCCGGTGGCGCTGCTGAAGCCGCCGCCGACGAGGACGAGGAGGACCTCTACAGCTAAGCGGTACAAGTTCTGGATTGGCAGCAAGCACCAAGGGAGGAGAAGGGGAGGCAACGAACTAAAGAGCAGGCTGCTGACCTTTTAATACTATGTTGGTCGATAACTCTTTGCTTGTGTTGATATCGATGACCTTGACGATGAAGGTGAAGCGTTCTAAAATCTGTGGCATCCAAATCTACGTTTAAAACATCTAAAACCGATACTTCACGTTCCGGCGACAACCGGGAGAAGACTCCAAGTGGCGCTTCCGAACTCGTCGCCAGCGCCGCCATGGGCAACGCCGCGCCGCGTGCTCAGCCGCAGAGCGTGCTGGACAGCGCGTCGCAGTACCGCACCTTCCTCATGGACTACACGCCGCGCTCGATGGACATGATGTTCGGCAGTCTCATCGGCGACGGCAAGTTCCTCAAGTCCATCTCTTGCAAGTGCGACGAAGGCCACCTGGTGGTCAAGATCTACCGGAAGTATGATGAACGAGAGTCGCTAACCAGCGCCGAGGTGGCGCTGCGGCGACTGGCGCTGGCGTTCTCGGTGGAGCAGCAGCCCAACGTGATCCCGTACGCAGATTTCCAGCTCAGCAACAAGTACAACGTGGCCTTCATGGTGCGCCAGTACTTTGCCAGCAACTTGTACGACCGCATCTGCTCCAGACCGTTCCTGACGATGGTGGAGAAGAAGTGGATCGCCTTCCAGATCCTACGAGCGCTGGAGCAGTCCCATGCCAAGGGAATCTGCCACGGAGACATCAAGCAGGAGAATGTCATGGTCACCAGCTGGAACTGGGTCTTTCTGACAGATTTCGCGCCCTTCAAACCCACGTACATTCCTGAAGACGACCCGGCAGACTACAACTACTACTTTTGTGCCATTGATGCCACACGAAGAGGCTGCAGCGTCGCACCGGAGAGATTCTACGGCAAAGGATCCACGTCAACTAAATCGACCACTGGCACGACGCCTGGCAGTGCCAGCAATAAAACTCCTGACGCAGCAGCGATGCTCTCCAAGATGGCGGACAGCGAAGTGACAGTGGAAGAAGTGGACAAACAGTTTTCGGCCATGGGCATGAATAGTGTCAGCATTGCGGCAGGGAACCCCATTCAGACGCCGCCGAGCGTGACGTCCAATGGCAGTGCGCCGTCCTCTTATTCGAGATCTCGACGCGAAGGAAACTTGCTGGAATCGATGGATATTTTCTCGGCGGGTTGTGTGATTGCGGAACTGTTTTTGGGAGGAAAACCATTGTTTGACTTGCCGTCGTTGCTGAAGTACCGCACGGGTAATTCAGAGGCTCTTCGACAGCAACTGAGGAAGGTTGGAGACCCTCGTCTGGAAGAAATGCTGCTGCACATGTTGCAGTTGGACCCGAATGCTCGCCTCTCGGCCAGTGGATACTTGTCCAAGTACAGCAGTTCGAGTGGCCTGTTTCCGACGTACTTTGATAATTTTCTGTTTCGATTTCTGGTGCTGGTTCTTAGCCGCGGTGGCAAGGTCCCTGATGCACGCATTCGTTTGGTATGCAAATACTACGGACGATTGGTTCGGGAGGTTGCCGGTGTTGAAGACCCAGAGGGCGAAGAATTCTTTAAGCTGCGTCTGAAGGAAGGATACGGGTCTGACCGCCTTGCAACCACAACGGGAGGTGAATCACATGTGGCGCAACGTGTGCTTGAGGAGCTCGAGCACAGAATTCCTACCAAGCAGGACAAACAGAAAGCAGAACGAGAGAATGCCCCACTTACTAGGCTCCAGAAGATAAAGGAGAAAGAGAACGATATGCGTGGACTCAGCGGCACCTTGCAAAAGAAGAAGATCGAGAAACTTCACGACCAGTATAACGCAATTACACAAAGGAAAAAGAACTCGCTGCTGCTTGACTACTCGCGAGAACCGTCGACAGGCCGCGCGGACGATTCAGATATTTCATCTGAGGCAAAAGAGGAAGAAAATGCGGGTGGGCGACTTTCTGATTCAACGAGACCGCAACTCTCGGCGCTGCCACCTCATACCAGTAGTGCACGACGAATGAAGCCGCCAACGTGCGGCAGTGAGCCGTGGCCGGAGGACCGGAATGGTATTGTGATCATCCTGTCGCTGATCTGCTCAAGTGTTCGTCATGTACAAGTCCCCGAATCCAAGCTTACAGCACTGTATTTAATTCGTGCATTGGGACAATTTACGAGCGATGAGGCGCGACTACAGCGTCTAATCCCGTACCTGCTTGAGGTAATTGACGACCCAAGCGCGACTGTGCGCGCTTTAGCGCTCCGCACGATTACGTATTTGCTCTCTTTGGTGGAATCGTTCCCGCTTGCCGACGCTTCCGTGTTCCCGCAGTATATCTTGCCGGCTATGGTTCCTTTCCAGTCCGACCCAGATGAATTAGTACGTATCACGTTTGCTGAGTGTCTCCCACAGTTAGCCGAGACGAGCCGTCGGTTCTTGGAGATTGCTCACGCTATGAAGCAGAAAACGTTGACTTCCTCGGCGTCGTCGAACTCGTTGGCTGTTATGTCTACACGCGGGAACGAGTTGGCCAACTCGAGCGCATTGTATATGGCTTCCAGCAGCTTTGACAAGGAATTGAGCGTGCTACACAAGATGGTGTCACGCTTTGTGATCCAGCTCACTACGCCCGACCAAAAGGCCTCTTCTTCCCTCGTCAAGCGTGCTCTCCTCGTCGACATCACGCGCTTGTGTGTATTCTTCGGCCGCGAGCGTACGCTCGATGTGGTTTTACCCCAGCTCATTACGTTCTTGAATGACCCAGACTGGGAGCTACGAGGTGCGTTTTTCGACTACATTGTGGGTGTGTGCTCTTTTGTTGGGCGTGTGGCGGTGGAGCACAATATTCTTCCCTGCATTGAGCAGGCTCTGTTTGATGTCCAAGAAATTGTTATTACGAAGGCGGTGGAGTGTCTGACAGGGTTATGTCAACTCGGTCTTTTCCGAAGGAAGATCAGTACTCTCGTAGAGAAGGCGCGAATGACGTGCTCTTTGCTGCTCCACCCGAGCTGGTGGATTCGTGACGCGGTGCTAAAACTGATGGCTCAAATTTCGGAGCAGATGGGCAGTGTGGATGCAAATGTGTTTTTGAGTCCGCTAATCCGTCCGTTCTTGCGCAAGACGATGATGTTCTTGCCCGCCGAACCTTCAGAAGATGTCACAAAGAGACTGCGGAATTGTTGTCGTTCCCATGTATCACGTGAGACCTTCGACCGCGCACTTTTGGCGTCGTCTTCGTCTTCCGGTCTTAACGAAATTATTGCTGAAATGGAGAGATCCGTGGCTCAAGCCCCGAGGACAGTGACGATGAAGTATTAATGCCTCTACCAGTGCCATCGGGTATGAACTCTACTTCACGGGAATCGCTCGAGGATCTCCCAAGCGAAATGTCAAGGAATCGACGTAACCGCGATGCATTGCTTAGTACTGACTCGTTGGATGGATACAATATGTATCGCCAGCAATCGTCAGGTGCTGCAGTTGCTTCTTCTGCTGCTGTGACGGCAGAAACGATCTCCAACAGTGTCGAGAATGGCGTGTCGTCTGTGTACGAGCGGCGGAAGAACGAAATTCAGTCGCTAAAGCTGATGCAGCAGTATGTGTCTATTGCTTCTATGCAAATGCGCAGCAAGCTGGAAATGGCTAAAACCGAGCAAGCAGCTCGCATGCAAGGACTATCGAAGAGTGACCGCGCAGGCTCTCCACATGGATCAGTTGGGAGCTCGTCAGTATCTGCCAACCCCAACGCCAGCGTCGGCATTTCAAACCCGTTCGCTCGTAAACTCTCCCGATCACATCTTCGTGTACTTTTCGTGCCAGATATGCGCTTTGCACTATCGACAGCGCAACCATTAAAGGCCAGCAACTTTGGAATTACAATGTCGTCGTCAGCGAGTGCAGCTTCGTCAATAACGACTACAACAGCGACGGCTTCTTCGACATCTACAGCCTTGGTGACTAGATCTCGTGGTCATACGCCTGGTACCTCGCCATCGCATCGTGGGGGTGCCCAGTCTACATCTGTCCCTGCCAACGGTGGAGCTGCGGGTGGAGTTCCTTCTTTGGAGAGTTTATCGCTGTCGCATGTGGGCAAGATGTACAGTCTGGTAGAACCCAGCACCCCTATTTCAGCTTCGCCAATTACAGTGACAGGACCGTCCTCAGTTGTCCCACCTGGATCGGTGTCATCGTCACTAGATGACTCTGGTCTGTCTGTTCACGCTAGCCAAATGGATTCCAATCACTTTGCGCCGACGAGCGGTGGTGTTATGGTGAGTATGTTAAATATGAACATGCGGGACATGTATGGAGGCGATGGAATGAGTAATTTGCTGGACCCGCACCACCATTCTGTGCATTCATCGCCAGTGTCTCCCCGCGCCAGAGAATGATTAAGAAGGCCCACACAACGTACCACCATTACTTTGCTTTCAAGGAGTCAGCAATGGACCCAGCCCTCGGCAACCCACGCAAACTACTGGCGAGACTGAATGCACTAGGTATTCCACCACTGCCGCCAGATCTTGGTGCGCTGAGGTTATCTGATGGCTCACCATACTCGATTTACAGCCACGCACCAAGCCCCTACTGCTTAGTTGGGGGTGGATTTGGTATCGGTGGGAGCTCAGGCATTGGCAGTGGCCCAGGAAGCGAAAGAAATGGCATTTCCAGTGTTACTTCATCACCTGTTCAGGTTGGCAGCAGTACATATCCCCCAGTGGTGGAGCTGCAACAGCCTTTAATGCAGCGGCGGCAGCAGCTACGGCGATTAATGGACACGGAAGTGTATCGCCCGGAAGCTATGGAAGTGCTAGCAGCAATGGCCCAGGAAGCAGCTCCAGCACTTCGAATGGTATAGGTGGAGGAGGCTATTCCAGTTCGTACCGGAACTGGCAGCCGCGCAAGAATGTGCTGGTGGCTGAGTTGGCCGAGCATTCAGGCGCTGTGACTCGCGTTAATGCAGCTCAAGACTACAGTTTCTTAGCATCTGCGTCCAACGATGGTACGGTCAAGATTTGGTCAGTACGGTCACTACAACATAGTGTGAACCAAGGATCTCGGTGTACGTATGACGGTCAGGGTGGCGTGATCACCGACATGAAGGTGCTGACGAATAGCCACTCTGTTGCGTCGGCATCCAGCAATGGCACAGTGCACGTTTTCCGTGTAGATAAGGTGAATGCTTCAGGTGGCAATGTTCAGACAAGTGGACTCAAGGAGCTGCGTGCAAATAACAGTGCAGTCATGGGAATCGACTATCTCAACAACGTGACAGAGGCACTACTATTGTACGCTACCCGGGACGGCACGATCCACGCTTGGGATCTTCGCATGCGACGCGAGGCCTGGACGCTCAACATCTCGCCAGAACTTGGCTACGTGACGTGCATGACGCACTCTAGATGTGAGCTGGTTTGCAGTTGGCACTAGTCGCGGCTTCTTGTGTCTGTGGGACTTGCGCTTCCTCGTGCTTATTCGTATTTGGCGTCATTCATCCCATCGTGCGATCCACAAGCTGCAGCCTTGTTTGGGGCTTCCTAACACGCTGCCGTTGGATGAGACATCGGTCCCCCTGGTGTTTGTGGCGGCAGGCGATGGCGAGATCGCCGTGTTCGACCTCAGCATTGGTGCATGCCGTGCTGTCTTCCGGACGTTGGAAGCGCAAGCTTCTGAAGCAGAGGCGTGTCGGTGCCCGACTCTACTGCACGTGCCCATCCCACACCGCAGTCGAAGTGTCCTTGGCAGCTTCTTAGGCATTTATGGTATTGGCACTGCTTTCGACGAGATTTCCACGTCTCCACTGAGCGAGGAGCCGAGTGTGCGTGCAATGCTGTGTCCATCGCTCCACTTGCGTGGCATCGGCGACGCGCTGATCACCGGTGGAGAGGATCGACAGCTTCGATACTGGGATATTCGCAACGGAAAACAGTCCTATACGATCTGTGGGAACGGTGAAGCAAAGTCCTTCTATGACAACCAAGCTGCACCTAATGACTGGTGGCGTATGACCTCGTCGTCGTTGTCTCTGTCTTCTGCTGACCCACAGCGCTTCGGAGAGATGCCAGCAGCTCCTGTCGCGACGACAGCCGCCATCACGAAACCAGAGATGGCTTGGAGCAAGCTTAGCCCGCCACTCATCACTGTTTGTCAAGACTCTTCCTTCTACTCAACTCCTGGCGGTGTTGCTGGGGCAGCAGCTTCTGGAAGTGGCGGTGTGGAGTCTGCCATCAGCATGGAGCGGAGAGGACTCGTCCCGCCGTCTCCGGCACATACAGATTGCATCCTGGACCTGACGCTGGTGGAGCTTGGAACCAGCCAGAACCTGAGTCCCATGCTCGTGTCTTGCGGCCGCGACGCGCTCATCAAGGTGTGGAAATAACGATGAGAGCGTAGATGACAGAAGTCAAGCTAACGATAATTCAACAAGAAATGCACGTTATTGAGTCTATTGTTGAGTCAATGCATCGCCAAGTTACCGCTTCTTGTGGCTCTTCTTGTTCCCTCCGTGGCTGCGCTTCATCTTGAGCTTCTTGTTCAACTTGCTGATCGCTGTGCCCCCGTCGCCTTCATCGCCTGCGCCTCGCTTCTTGCCCGTAATGGCACCACCGCTCTTTTGCCCAGCATGGCCTTTCGCCCAGCACGAGCTTCTTTGAGCTTGGAGCGCTTGGAAGGCAGCGCCTTGCCCTTGCGCTGCAGCTGTATCCGCTGGAAGAGCGTCAAGTGCTGGTCCTCCGACTTTTCTTGCGGTTGAACGTTGGACGTTTCTTGTGTGCACTGGCAAGCGCTTCCTTGTCCTCCTGTTCGTCACCTGAGCCCTCTAGCTCGTCGTCGCTGATCTCGTCCTCCGTGTCGCTCTTGAGGTCGCCCACCTGCGTCGTGACCGTCACCACATCGCCAAACTTGCCCTGCGTGAACGTATCATCGAAGGTCGTGACCTTGGTGACTGCGTTTCCACCCAGCACAGCTTTGCTCTCGTCCTCTGAGGCTTCAGAGTCATCAGACTCGCTCTCTTCCTCCTCGTCGTTCCCTTCCTTCTCGTCTTCCACCAAATTCAGCGCCGCCAGTTTCTCCTTCTGCTCCTCCCGTCGCTGCTTCTTGGCCTCCAACTGGCGCTTCTTGACCTTGTAGGCCTCCATGTCCAGACCGAAGCGACGTCTCTCCTGCTTGCGCTTGTGGAATCCTGTCAGGTACTCTCTACACGTAAAGTGACAGACAGCACATTAGTCTATTGACCATGTATGATTGGGGTCGTTCCCTCATACTTGCGCTTGTCGGCGTCGAACGTAATCACAAGCTTGGACTTCTTACGGACAGACGGACGAGCTCCCAGTCCGCCAGTGGACCCGGTTCCTCCTTTCTTCGTAGAGCCACGCTTGCCCGCGCGAGACGTCATGCCGTGGGTCGCAGGCGCCATCGCTGCTGTCTGCGCTTCCAGTCAAAAATCAAACTCTTGTACATCATCGAACAACATTCGGACAACATTCCGCTGAAACAACAAGCTGTTCTCTTTTTATTTGCCATGGTGTTTGAGGTTGTTCAACACAAACGTCGTCTATCTTCGGTCCGTCTTCACAAGTCAGAAACATCTTGCCGTCGGTCTGACAAAGTTGGAGGTACCAGTAGTTTGGATTCTCTGTGAGTTCGTCCCCCATTCTTCCTGCAAGTCCCAGTGATGCATGCCTTCACAAACTCTTCCCATCGCCGTCCGAACACTAAACTTCGAAACAAACTCGGCCCGAAATTCCGGGAAATACATCCCGCCACGGGTTGGCTGAGGCGGTTGGCGCTGTTGGATCGCCTTTTCGTCGACCTTGTTTACATACTTGATGAAGATCTTGAGCTCCTCGTAGCCCTCCAACGCCTGAGCAGTATGAAAGCCCTGGAGCTCAAGTAGCTTCCACATGTTGAGAATTGGTAGATTTTCCTGCTAAAACTTATCCAGATAACTTTCAAACTTGGTCAAAAATGAGCGGTAAAACTCGTAGTTCTTGGCGGTTGTGAGTTTCGCTCCGTACTTGTTCCCCAGCTTTAACTTTGTTCGGGCTTGCGCAGGAGTGGGCGGGAGTGCCGAACTTTCCATTTGTCGGTCTGCTTCCACATCGCAGCTTTCTTTTCTCTCTCAGTTTGCTGCAATCGACGACAAAATCGGGTAGTTGATTCTCTCGTCGGAGCTGTTTCCAGATCGAAGATTGCGACCACCACTGAAGGAATGCAGCGTTGCGACGTCAGCACGAGCTTCCACCGTCAAAAGCGTAGAAATGAAGCCGACGAAATAGAGGAACGCCGTTAGAAGGTGATCCAGCCGCATGACTGAAAGCTCCAAGACGATACCCGTCGGTCTTTGTAGTCCTGCTGGCTTGAAGCGGTGTTGCAAACTGGGGCATTGGCTTGGTTTATCTCACGCCAACAGTATCATATTACGCGTCACCTTGAGATGATGCTCAACTCTTTAAAAGAGCAGATACGATGGGAAATTGTTAGCTGATTGCTGACGACGTGAAAGAACTCGTGGTGAAGCACAAGGCCCAAGACCACAGCTTCGCCACGGATTTGTGCACAATGTGCATGGCATCGAGGCCTCGTGGAACATCTCCCATGCTGACAAGTACCGCGACCGACATGAATGTGAAGGCCATGGCGTACGGCAAAATCAACGACCAGTGGCGTCGCAACGCAGATCGCACCCGAACAAAACGTAGCGCCGCTGTGCTGATGAATTGGCTGGCTGCTGGTGCGCGTCTATGGCTGTGTTGACGACGACAAACTAATTGCGCTGGCGCTGGAACTGACGAAGATGATGTCGTTCAACAATATCAAGCACGGCTACGAACTACCAGCAATGTCAAAGCAAATATTAAGCCTTACACGCGCTTCTTCTTCGAACTGCGGACCCCTCGGGATGTAAA
The DNA here is from genome assembly GCA_011947345.1 of Phytophthora quininea. NCBI lineage: Eukaryota > Oomycota > Peronosporomycetes > Peronosporales > Peronosporaceae > Phytophthora > Phytophthora quininea. The sequence goes on from JAAVTG010000798.1 coordinate 109,929, forward strand.
TCGGTGAGTCTTGCGTCTGCTCGGATACTACATATACTTGAAAATATTATAAATGTACTCGACTTTTCGACGAATATCATGAACCCTTTTACAATCGGGCAGCAATGGGCGAGGTCAAGCCGCTGCCCTTCGTGCTGGTGGACGACGACGGCGGCTTCCGCGTGAACCCGCAGGCCTGCGCGGTGCTGGAGAAGGTCAAGGGCAGGCTCGTGGTGGTGGCGGTGGCCGGGCTCTACCGCACGGGTAAGAGCTTCCTGCTGAATCTTCTGGTCAAGGCCGTCACTGGGTCGAGGGACGCGGTCGAGCAACAAGATGCGGGCTTCGCAGTGGGCGGCACCGTCAATGCCTGCACCAAGGGCATCTGGATGTGGGGACGCCCATTCCCTCGACGACGACACCAGCGTGCTGTTCCTGGACACGGAAGGACTGGGCAGCGTCGACAGAGAGCAGACCCACGACACTCGGATCTTCGCGCTGGCGCTGCTCTTGGCCTCCAACTTTGTGTACAACAGTCGAGGAGTTATCGATGGCAACGCCATTGAAGATCTGTCGCTGGTGGTGAACCTGTCCAAGCACATCCAAACGTCGTCCAGCGCCAAAGACGCTGGCAATGGCGAGAGGCTGCACGAGTTCTTCCCCAGCTTCATGTGGGTGGTCAGGGACTTTACGCTGCAGCTACTGGACAACGGCAAGCCGATCTCAGCTAAGCAGTACCTGGAGAACGCGTTGCAACCCACGGGGGATACAGCGACGACGCGGTGGAGAAGGACCAGATCCGAGCGCTGCTGAGCGACTTTTTCAGACAACGAGACTGCGTCACTCTTGTACGACCGGTGGATGACGAACAGAAGCTGCGGAATCTGCCGCAGGTGCCCTACGAGGACTTGAGAGAAGAGTTCCGGTCCAGCTTTGAGAGTCTGCGAAAGAGACTGTTCGGCAAGGCCAAACCCAAGAGCATGTTCGGCAAGCCGCTCAACGGAGCCATGTTTGTTAATTTGGCAGGGTCCTATGTGGAAGCTTTAAACAGCGGCAAAGCGCCGGTGATCTCGAGTGCGTGGAGTCGCGTCGTCCAGGCGCAGTGCAACGATGCTCTAGAGGACGCTGTCGAGCGGTACAAGGCGGAACTGCGCGCACGTGTCCGCAGTTACGTTTCGCCGGAGCAGTACGAAGCAGACGCAAGTTTCGACGCCGAAGATGAGAAAGCAGCAGGGGAACTCGAAGTGGTGAACAACGGACAAGGCGACAGCGCCATGTTTGACGAGAACGGAAACCTCCGAAGCATGGCGCTTCGTCCAGAGCTGGCCTCTAACGGCGTTGAGGACGAGGATGAGGATCCGACGGCGCCAGAGAGCGAAATGATTGAGATCATGGAAAAGACGCCAATGCGGCAGCGGAGGATGCTGCACGCAGCGTGGAACGCACACGCTTGCCATGTGCTGAAGACCGACTTAAGAACGTGCATCGTTTGTGCAAACGTTTGGCTAAGAAGAAGCTGCGTGAAGTTGTAGACGGCGATATGGGCGCTGATACTAGCGCTGGCGGGGGTGACGACTATATGGCGCTCTTTCGCTCTGCTATCTCGGCAGAATTTGGCTCGTACAGGCAGCAGAACGCAGCGGCATCGATGGCTTACTGCCGACACGTGTTGGACGTATTGAATCGCCCTGGGACTGAATATTTGGCCCACCCTGAGCAGAATCGTCAAAAGTCAGCGATGGAACTCTATCGGGAAACCCAGGCCTTCCTGCAAGATGACCTCGGCGCACAGTATGCCGAATATTTGCATCGCGCGGTGGGCCCGTCGGCCGATTCTGCCTATTGCGAGTTTGTTAGTCAGCGTGTTATCGCTCAGGTTATCCAGCGCACAGAAAGCACGAATGCTGCGCACATGACGGAAGTCCGCGGCCTCGAGAAACAAATGAATGAACTCAGCGTGAAGGTGGCGGTGGCACAAGGCCAGGCCGGTGCCATGCAGGAACTCTCTGTTCAACAGCAGCAGAAGTGCGAGTTAGGCGTGAAAGAAGCGGAGCAGCGTTGCGCTTCTGAGCTGGCTGGCCTTCGCTCCACTTTAGAGTTCAAGACCAACGAGCTGGAGCACATTCTGAACCACAATGCGACGATGAAGCGTCTAGCTGACACTGCCCAGCAGGGTCAATATCGCGCCACCGAGTTTGCTTCTTCGGCTTTTGCTCAGGTCCTGTGCGGGTATCTTATTAAACAGCACATGACTCCTGGAGGCGGTGGATCAGCCCGCGCCAAGTGGCAGCAGCGGTACTTCGTGCTGCAAGGTGCGCAACTGAGCTTCTACGACACGAAAGAGGACTACGAGCGCTGCCGCTCAGATAACCCGCCGATGGACGTCACGGGTGCGATCGTCGAAGATAACTATGCCGTGCCGGAAGCATTTAGCGTCTCTTTCCGAGACGAGAAATATTATCCACTGCAGCTTCATGCCAAGTCCCGCGAGGTGAAACAGGAGTGGGTTCGCAGTCTGCGTGCAGCTGCCGCTGGTAGGCCTGCTGCTCAAGGTGGGACACGTAGCCACGCGTCTTCAAGCTCATCGATGGCGTCGTCGTCCTCGTATGGAGGTGGCGGGAATGCACCGCCAAGCTACGCAGATTCTACCTCGTCTGCCTACAGAGGAGGTGGGGGAGCAGCGTATGCTTATGGAAACTCTTCCTCGAATATGTATGGCCCTACTGGTGGAGCTGGAGGTAGCAGATACATGCAAATGTAGTCTACGCTGTAGAGCGGGGCATTAAACCACGTCACGTACGCATAGCAATTTTTCCATTACGAAATGAACACGCATGTTGGAGACCTGAGCAACCAAACATACTTTACATTTGCCCCTGGCGATTCATCAGGTTCTTGATGCCAATATCCTCCAGGATCTTGATCACGGCGCCGATGCCGATACGCTCTGAGGATCCCAGCGACACATGCGCTCAATCAGATCCCACTCGTGACTTCGGAAGTCGGCCGGGCAATCAGGGATCTTCTTTCTACCAGCACCAAGCGCTTCACAGCGTCATCAGCTAAATTCTTCCATGGGGGTCTCCCGGTCACGGACTGGATGATGCACATCCCAAACGCGTAAATGTCAGAAGCAAAGGTGGGAGGACTGCCCTTCAGACACTCGGGGCCTTCCACTGCACCGCCTCCGTGGCCTTGTCGGCTGCAACATCGGTGCCCAGGATACTCAGTCCAAAGTCAGCAATTTTCGCTCCACCTCCGTCACAAATAAGAATGTTGTCATTCTTAAGATCTCCATGGACGATATTGTGCTGGTGAAGATGCTCTAGACCAAGAGCTGCTTGCAGTAGACGGAACCATAGCTCACGTCTTCGTCCATTGTCGGGCTGTAAATACTCTGCCAAGGTCTTCCGAGTCGCACGCTCACACACGAAGAAAGGCTGGACACCTTCATAGCATGCGCCGTAGAGTTTGATCAGGTTGGAGTGGTTCAAGGTAAACCACAAATCGGCTTCTTCTCGAAATCGTTGACGCTCTTCCTCCTTGGTGACAGGCTTCAACCGTTTCACGACGACATTCGTGCCAAACCATTTGCCTTCGCTTACTGAGCCAAAGCCGCCATGTCCAATCGCCTTCCCCAGCTCCACTTGATAGCCTGGAATAAACCATTTTGGAGTCAATTCCGCGCTTTTCATGCCGCGACGGCCAGCTTCCTCCAGCACAGCATGCATCACATCGACGGTTTCTGGAGGATACGCACCAAAACGATTTTGCGCCTCGAAGCGAAGCATTGCGATGTCCTCAGGAGTGCTTTCATCAAGAAAACTGGCTGGGTTCTCTAGATTCTTGATGAACTTCTCCTTCTGCTTCGACTGTGCTTGTTCCCACGTGGGCTGCCATGAATGAACTCCATCAGAACTTGCCAGTTGCGGCCAGTCCCGTAGAAGCTGGTCGATTCGGTGGTGGAAGTGAAATCCTTTTCCTGCTACTGAGATTGCAGCAAATTGGGCAGCAGTACTGGTAGTGCCAAGAGGATCGCCTTCAGATTCAGCTGCTTTCAGGAGATCAAACAGCAGCGAGCTGAAATCTTCAGCCAATACGCGCGGGACAGGTTGACCCGCGTTTTTCAGCTGGTTAAACAAGTCATTTAGTCGTTCGCAGGCGCGACAGAACTGGGCACCCATAGAACTGCTCGATTCTGCTTCTTCACAGGCTATGACAGTTTCTTCAAGCAACTCCTGCACAGATTGAGCAGAACTTTGGTGACAAAAGTTTGCTATATCGACGCTCGGCGCGTTCGTTCCAGACGCGTCGTCGTCCGCTACCAAGGCATACATTTTGATAGCTGCAGCTTCCAGTTTGGGGCGATTCGCAGGGTTCTCATCACACAAACCCACCAGGACATCCCATTCGTCTTCCTCGATGAATTTAGGCCTCTCATCAGGAAGACGCTCTGTTGTTTTCTTGTCCCAGTTGTCAAAGGTTTTGTCTCGAACATTTGATCGTAAATGCGCGTTCCGAGCCCCGGCCAGAAGGAAAAAGATGGCAATGCCAAACTTGAGGACGTCGTAACTTTCGAGCGTCTCTTTGGTTTGGTTTTTGATTTTCTCCACCCAATCCACCTTTGATTGTGGTACCAACCCCAGGCCATCAACCACTCCATACCGCTCGGCATAACTGCAGCGGAACGTCACTGGTAGCACGTTGTGATACACCAGCCCACGATCATGCACGTACTGGAGACCAAGTGCACAATTCCCCAAATACCGCCACATTTCTTTTCGTAGGTCGGTGGATAGCAAGTTTCATGAACAATAAAAGGCTTGCCAACATGGGAGGCACCGTAAAACTTGCGCAAGTGGGGGTGGTTTAGCTGCGTCCATATAGCAGCCGTCCGCACACAAACCTCTTCACCGTGGTGCAGCCCAGTTGTGCTGCCACTCCACGCAGCTTTGTTGTCCTCCAGCTTGTCCTTGTTCACCCACGCCCACTCGTGCTCCGACGTGACAAACCACTCTGGAATGTTGGCTGCCACAATGTTCGCCTTGCTGACAACGACGTCGTACACCATCGATATCGTATCCAGCTCGCACTGCATCAACTTGTCACGGTATTCTTCACTATCCCCAGCGAACGGAGTGATACCGTCGTGATACTTGTGAATGCAATAGCGTAGCAGTGTCACGATCTCCAGCTGCTGGTCTTCATCTCCAAGCGCCTCCATGAGCTGCTTCTCGTCCTTGACAAGATCCTCAAACGTCTTGAGACGCTCCTCCCGTTCCCTCAGCAGCTCGTTGTGGTAGAGCTGGTGCGTCTCTGAGTCCAGGATGCCCTGCGTGTCCAACGCACTGTCGATGGACCGGTGCAGCAGAGCGGCAACGCGACCCGTGTCCGCCAGCTTCAGCAGCAAGTTCTGCTGGCCTTCGTACGACTCCATGAGCTCCTTCATGATACGAGCAAAGCGCACCATGATGGCCAACTCGCTCTCTCCGTTGCCTTTGTCTTTGGAGCGCTCCACGCGACCGACAACTCGAAGCTGCTCCACGAAGTGGTCGGCCAACCGGTCGGGTGTTACCAGCTGCCCCTCGTGCTTGGAGTGCCAGCGGTTGTCCTCCGGCATCTTGGAGTCCATCCAGAACTTCTGCATCGTGTTGGGCATCGCCATGGCGACCGAGTGGTAACGAGGTCTACGTCGTCGGGGGCGAATTTGGATGTGAGGGAAGGAAGAGGTGCAGCATCAGTTGTACCCATTGAACTGCCTCTCCTTAAAAGAACTGTTCTACTATCGAGATATTGGAGCTGATTGGTCAGTGGGTTGAAGTTGAGTTGAACATTCACTCTTGCTGCTCATTCCGCATTCTGCAGCGAGGCGAGAAGCAACTGGAAGGGCATCATGGCGGTCCGTCGCGAGGTGGTGTCCCTCTCTCAGCTACTGCGGCGCAAAGACAACCACAACGCGTATGCCTCGTCGCTACTTCTAGATGCCTTGGTCTGAACTCTGTGCTCCGTCTGATAGCAGCTCAAGACGCGGAGCTGGCCGCATACCCCCATTGCCGCTGCAGAGCATGACACGGAGGACATCGGTGGGTGCAGGGCCGAAGCGTGCAGACAGGAGCCAGACGAACGCGGGGCAGCCAAACGGACGGTACCAGCCGCTCACCTTTGTGCAGCGCCGGAGTCGCGTACCAACTGCGCAGTCTGAAGCTCAGGCAAGCAGTCAAGGAAGCTGTACGGAATGGCCTCTGTCCCAAGAAGGTGATTGCTCAAACTGAGAGCTGTTGTGAGCTGCTAAAATGAGAAGGCTAACGAGAACTAGTGTACGACGGAGGCGGCGAGGAGCAGAGCGTAGTCACATCTCTCTCGCAGTCTTCACTCTCGCAGTCACAGAACTTACTGGCGTCAAGTCAAGACGATCAGGTAACCCCAAACCGATAGCTTACTTCATGGAAGTAGTGTGCTGACCGCTGTACGAATGCTAGCGACTTCAACCATGGCAGGCTCAAGAATATTCATTGCAATCCCTGGTCCTTCGAGCTATCGCGAGATGTTGAGAGCGACTGAGAACAAGTGCCTCAAATCTCTCAAGATTTGGTCGAGGTATTGAAGAAGCACAACCAGGAGTTAGAACAGCGTGACATCAAGAACTTCGAGAGACAGCTAACTCTACAGCGAGATCAAGAGCAGCGTGCAAAGGAACGATTTGACCAGCAACAGCAGCAAAGCATGCAGCGCGTCACAGAAATACTCGAACGACTGCAGCAATATCACGTGGAACAAGAGCAGCAACAAAATGACCAGCTGGAGAAACTGCGTAGCGAGCAGGAGCAACGACAAAAAACCTGCTTGAAAACCTTCAACAACAGCAGCAACAGCAGTTGCAGACCGAGAAGGAACAGCTCCAGCAACAACTACAACGCCACGTGGAGCACTTGGAGACAGTAGAACAGCGACAAGAACATCGCGACACCGGCATGTCTGAAAAACTCCAGGAGCAGGAACAAGCATTGGTGGCACACGTTACCCGTTCGATCGAGAAATCAATCGAAAAAATCATTGTGAGGTTGGCTGACAGTACTAAGCGGCAAGGACAAGAAAATACGGCATTGACAGAGCTCGCAGAAGCAGTCAAGGGTGTTGCCCAGTCTGTTGCCGTTCTGCGAGATCAGGTTTGGACACGTACTAACCCTGAAATTTTTGTTCATGACTCAACATATTTGCTGTGTAACAGAGCTCGGAAAGCAAAGAGGTCCGTGGCAAATACCGTAAAACCATGGCCGGTGAAGCAAACATCTTGAAGACTGCACTCGCCGAGCTTCAATCCAAGGTTGAGTCGGTAAAAGGAGATATGAAGACTTTCTCCGACGTCGTCACTCGCTCATTTGAAGGTGGGGAGGCCAAGCACCAAGCCCTGTTAGAGGCCATCGCAGCATTGTCGTGCAGCTCAACGCAAGAGAAAGCTGGTGCCGAGGCCTCGTCAAACACAGACAGATCCAGCCGAAAGCGTAGACGCAGTCCATACTATCACGCAACACCTGAACGAAGATCTCGAAAGTACACCTCCACGCGCGCCGCTGTTTCTTCGTCTGGATTCAGCAGGAACTATTCTCCGATCACCTACAGCAACGACGAGAACTTGTACCGACCAAGCAGTGAAAACAAGACCAGTCTCCGTCGTGCGTTGAGGAAAATTGAAGCCCTGCGTTCGAAGCGGCACTCCTCCAACAATTTCTAAGCGTTCAAACTCTTCGAAGCTGTATTTGAAGAGACAAGAAAGCCTACCGCTCGCAAATATTTGCATGGATTTTTCTGGTATTTGTGAGTGTGTTTCCACAACGATTCCTACGGCCCCTCGACCATATATCGCTTCAACTGCCTCGTGTGTGTGTACAGCCAGAATTTAGAACTCCGGACGCGTCTACAAGGTACAAACATCAGCCACCCCTAATACATCAACAGCCAAGCCACACAAGAGAGCCTACCGGGTATCCGGCGCCGTGCGTGGGGTCCCGGATGAGCGTGGCATACTCGTCGCGAATGGCTTTGCAGGCCATCTTGTGGTTCACGCCGTTCTCTCGGTAGCACGTGGCCAGCTCCTCGCGCACGATCTTGAGGTTCTCCTGCGCCACGTGGACACGCTTGGCGTACTCGCGCTCGGCCGCGCGGATGGCGAGGATCTCGTCCTTGGAGCGGAGCTGTGTTGCGAACATGACTGCTGGAGGTTCTGCCCAATTCCTCGACCGCCGGGATGAAGAGCAAACGGCGGCTGGCCTCTGATTGTGAGGATGGAGGTCGGGGAGTTTGCTGTCTCATATAAAGGTATTCAGACGATGGTCACCCCTATGTACGGTTTGAAATGCGCGCTAAGAGCATTTTAGCTTACAAGACTTGTGCCGAAACATGTCACCGAGCAGGTCGATGCAATCTAGAGCTATCTGCTTGCCGGTTCATGAATAACTAGCAGTGATGTTGCAGCTGGTGTGCTGTCGGACCTGACATAATTTGGATGACGAGAAATTCGGCGTGGCCAATTTACACTTCTCGAAGTAGTCACTCAAGCAGTTTTCGTGGTGTTACAAGCGCAACAAGGACTTAAGATGATAAACAGAAGCTGTCGCTTGACCCAATACAGCTCCTCTGCAATTCGCTTCCACCGTTCAATTCGAGCATGGGAATGGAGTGTGGCGTAGAATACTACTAGAACTCTCCTAACGCAGCTAAACTTGTTGTGGCAAAGCTCATATAGCAGTTAAAAAGCATAGATTTTTGTGTTCTTCACCGTCGCACTCAGTGGATTGACAGAGTTAAAATTTCTTAATCATTGCCATGCCCGTGGTAGTACAAACAATATACAACACGCAACTCGCTGGAAGTATCAGAGCTTTAGTTTTGTTTCTCGAGTATCACCATAGCGGAGTCGCTCAGATGACCGTCGTGAAAATCGAGATAAAGGATCATCATCTTCCCCAGTGCATGACAAACACCTTGCTGATCTGCTCGCGGCACTTTCCAAACTGAGCTCTTCCCTGCATCGACTGAAGTCCCGAGCCAATCGTTCCGAGAGCCGTAAAAATAGTCAGTACAGCGTAATTACGTCTTCTCTCGGCGAATCAAAACGCTTGCATTTCGTAAAAACAATGTGCTCGAAACTTTGAAGCATTTGTGTTTCGAAAGGCCGCCTTATCTCAATTCCCCAGCGAGATGGCGCTCGCCGGTCGCCAAGAGCCTCGAACGTGGCGCAACGAGAACGAGGGGGTCCACCGCCGTATCAGCGTAACATCCAGTGAAGACGCTCCAGTATGCGGGACCAAAGGTCCGTCAATCCTGTTGTTGTGCGCGCTGTAAATCTTCATATCCTGTTGACGACTTTTGTATATTTGTCTTACAGTGCCATTTGAGGAACTACTGGCGCGGGAACTGCGAAAGTCACAGGACAAAGACGATGTGTCTGCAGCGAGGGGCAGCAGTAGCAATAATAAATCCAACAAGAAGCCATTCCTGAAGAGAGGAGCGAGAGGGTGGTGGATGAAGCAGCCGGGGGCCAAGCAGAAGGTGGTGAAGCACATGCTCACGTCCATGGCCGAGGATGAACAAAATAAAACAACAGCACATAAGCAATCTAGACAGAAACCAGCGAGGGCGACGTCGCCCTCTTCTACGGGGACGTTGCCGCCAGTGATGACGCCGCCGGATAAACTGCGGACTGCTCGCTCCGTCACAAACGCTGTCTCCTCCAGTGTCTCCGATCCGACGAACAGTGTTCAACAGTGCTTTTGGCAGTGAGAGGGAATCCCGACAGAGGGGGCGACAGGAGGAGGAATTTGCAGCGTGGAAGGAAACGTCACTACGGTCGATTGCGAGCACTGACCTCATGGGGATGAAACGTGTACGACAGTCATTCGAGGCAAAACAGGAGCGCGAGGCAAACGAAATGGCAGAATTTGAGGCGATTGAACGGGATCTGGCAGCAGAGAAGGAATTGTATTTGCAGGAAAGACAGAACCAGCAATCGCCAAATTACCCCGAGGACGGGAACCTGAAGAAAGTGGGCCACTGGGAGTTACCATACTCTTCCTTCGTATCCGATTTGCGCGAGCAAGAGCAGCTTCAGCAACATTCGACGTCAATTTTTGATGACAGCCTGGATGATGGAGGGGACTCGGCATTTGTGTTTGATGACCATTCTTCGATTGCCGAAGGCGGGTGGGGTATCAAACATGACGGTTCGGATACTGTGGTCGCTAACAACATTGAACATTTTACGACCCCACACTACGGTTACTCGCCTTCGGACTTAAGTGCTGTCAGTTTCGATGACTCGGTGCCGTGGGACGATGCCTTATCATACCAGCCTCGAAACAGTGAGTCCATGGCGCCGTCGGTCAAGTCTGGAACTACCGTGGTGCCAGTGCGCCACACCAAGCATTTCAGCTCGTTTAACGTGGCATCAGCCCTAGACGCAGCAAAACAGACTTCTGACGGTGGTTCGGCGCAATCCCAGTCAGAAGATACTGTCCCTGTTTCGTCGCTAGTACAACGCGTGTTTGGTGATCTTCCTCAAGGCAGCAGCAGCAAGGGGAGTGATGCAAGACTATCGAATGACCATGAAACAACCTCAGTTGCAACTGCCTGCGAAGACCAAGAAGATATAAACGTTATATCCACAGTGATGGCCTCGCGGCATCCGCCTACTCAAGATACCTCGTTATTTACACTGAAGCAGAAGTTGCGCGGAAAGCAAAAGCCGGCTGCAGCCAGAAATTCGGCAACTCAGAGAAACCCCCAGCGAGCAAACCTGATAGCAGACGCAGTGGTCCTGTCAAAACAAAACCTCCTGTACCTCCACGGAAGACGTCAAAACAGAAAGCAACAGCTAGTTCTAGAAAGCCCAACATTGCCCAAGGACGAGTAACTCCAGCTGCTGATGCAGGTACAATCCTCCCTGCTGTGATCGAAGAGAAGCTGTATGAGTTAGAAGAAGAGGTCAAGTTCTACAAGGCTGAAACACTACTGCTTCAGAAGCGAAAGGATTACTATGATCAAGAGGTGAAAAGACTAGCTCATGAGCGTGACGAGTTCGAACAGTACAAGCAGGAACAGCAGTTACTGATTGAAAAAGAATGGGAAAAAGAGCGAGCGAAAATGAAGAAAGAGGAGAAGCGTCAGGAACGGCAATGGAAGCTGCGCATGAATGCAACAATATCTCATCAAGAGCGCAAAGACCGCGGTGAAGTGGAATCACTCAAGGCGCAGATCGTGAAAATGCAACTCGACGAAAAAGCGCACGTGAATAAATGGAAGGCCGCGAGTGATAATCTGCGACAGCGTGTAACGGTACGTTTGGAATTTGCTTCGACTATGAAAACTTGCTTTTTTTCTGATTCTTGTCGTGTGAAGGAGCTGGAGGAGAAAAACCGTGAATTGAGCGATGAAATTAAGTTTCTGGAGAAGGAACGTTTGGACCAATGGGAAAAATATGAGTGTCTGCAAAATGAAACGAAGGAAGCGATAGAAACAGCCTCAAAACTTGCGGCGATTTCATCTGCAGACCCTTCTCCGCTCAACGATTCCAGCAAACTACGTACGATGGGCGATGTTTTCGCTATCAAGGGGTCGGCTGAAGAATTGCTAAAAGACTGGACCTTTCCCCGAGAAGAAGGCTCTGCAAGTGTTAGGGAGGCAGCACGTGACTCGTCCGGTGGTATGGAGACCCTTGAAACAGATGGGTACAATCCGAAGCGCTACAGCTTGATGATGAAGACGATCCTCACGGCTCTGATGGTTCTTGGACCTTTGCAGGAGGCGAGCGTCCTGAAGCAGCGAGTTCTGAGCACTCGCCAAGGAAAACTGTCGCCAATGCCTACCAGTGGGCTCTTCCTGACGTAGAGGATAACCAGTTGATGCATGATGCTGAGATTGGCGTCCAAGCAGCTCAAAGCGGAGAAGCCAATGGCGTTGCTTTCGCTCCGTTCCCCGGTCAAAGGGTGTACAACAGGAAGTGGAGCATCCTGGAGGTAAAAGGAGATTTTGTACTCGGACGGCAGTCGGAAGATCCTGTTTCCAGACGGCAACGAAAAAGAAATCGCTGCCAACGGCCATGTTACCATCAAGTTCACGAACGGCGACCACAAGGAGCTCTTCCCTGACATTGGGGTCAGTGTATATTACTATTATGAAGCCCAGACGAAGCTGACGACGTACCCAGACAACAGGAGGGTGTACGCGTTCCCGAACCAGCAGATTGAAACGAGCTTGCCTGATGGCACGACGGAGATTCAATTTGCGGACGGCATCAAAAGACAATCCGCCCCAATGGCGACGAGTTTTCCGTCTTCCCGGACGGCACGACTATGCTCGAAAAACCCGACGGACTCCGCGAGGTGACGCTGCTGAACCAGAAACGAATCCGGTACTTCCCTGACGGCGAGATGGCTTGCGTCCGTTCTAATGGCCAGGAAACCCGCGTTCGCTCCGACTCTGAGCTTCGAAAGCTGATGGAGATGTAACCATAAAACAATATTTAACGACATTCAATACGACAACGACGACTTGCAGTTCATGCGCCACTCTATTAGTTTGTGTCTGCAGCGCCGGAAACAGATCCCAGGACGACATTTTCGTCGTCGTCGGCCTTGATCAGGTACTTGCTCACCATGAACGCCGACACCTTTTTGAAGAGTTTTGTGTCTTGGAAGTTGCAGGAGCCGTTGGGGTATAAGGCCCTCGAAATGGTGAAGCCTTTGCAGTGAGCGTTCTCGTAGAACACAAACTCCGACGAGTCGGGAGTCCTTCCCACTCTGCGTTCACGTTGCGGTCATCCCAGCGGTGGGTGATTGTGTAGCAGCGCTGGGTGGACGAGAACGTGGCGCCCACGCTGCGGTTATTGAAGTAGAGCTTCATCACGGCGTGCGCTGGCGATAGTAGCCGCACTAGCAACAGCAGTGCCGCCGCAATTCCAGGCCTGCAGATCAGAACTCCCATAGCGGCCCAGCGAATGCCGAAATGAAGGCTTTGGGTGGTCGAGTGTTGGAGCGATGGAGCACCTCTCGTGATCTAAATCATTTGCTCTGGCTTGTCCGTTGATGTCCATAGGTTTTACTGTCAAGTGTCCCCCACGTCCGGAAACGAAGAGATGCTCGAGTTGAGCGTTCCGTTGCTGTTGATCGCGTAGCGGCTGACCAAGACCGAGTTGACATTCTGGTAGACCACGGTGCCGTTCAAGTCGCAGGAGGAGTATGGGTAGTAGGCGCAGGAGACGGACCTGCCTCTGCAGTGCTGCTCCTGGAAGAAGACGACCACGGACGAGTTGGGCAGCCTCGCCTCCGGGAAGGTCTCCCACGTCGCGTTCTCCGTGCGGCCCTCCCACCTCTTGGGCAGCGTGTAGCACCGCTGCGGGTCCTCGATCTCGAAGAGGATGGAGCGGTTGTTCAGCAGCAGTCGCGTCTCGGCATACGCTGCAGCCGACCAGGCAAGCAGCAGCAGCATCGCCACCACCTTGTCCAGCGAATCCATGGTGCTGGTTGGGAGAAAATCGATGAGGTAACCAGCTGGCCTCGTGGAGGTAACAAGCTGATTCCTGAACCTTTGATGCGACCATAACTGCAAGGACAAGGAGTATTGTGCTCTCTGTGTTTGGTTAGTGTGTGGGCAGCTCACGCCAATGCTGATGCATTGTCGATAGTCGATGTTGTCGTCTGCAAAGCCAAAGTGGCTGAGGGATAGGACGAATTCCCCACGATGAGCATGGCGTTGCAGTAGACTCCGGCAGATACCATCCGCAACACCACTTGTTGCCATTGCCATTGTGCTTGTCGGCAGTCGAACAGAAAGCAGCGGCGTGGATTTCAAGCAAAGGATGCCAACGGGTTTGACAGCGCTGGGCTCACCAATTCATGTTGGATTGCGCCCCTGCAGTAAATCCACAATCGAGCAGGAATCATTTAGTCGATACTTTTCTCAGAAGCGATGGAGTCGTATCTGCGCAAGCACTGGCCGCAGGGTTCCGTGGCCGTGAGCTGCCGCGTGGCAGCGGGGCACCGCCGCGCCGACGAGCGCCAGCGTCTGCAGCTGACCGTCAAGGGCGTCGAGTTGCGTGCCGGGGCCTCCTCCGACGCCGTCGTGATCCCGTGGAGCTCCGTCCTGGGCGCGTCCGAGTCCTCCGTGAGCATCCGTCGACGCTTCGTGGCTGTCTATGAAGGCAGCGAGGCCGAAGAAGACCGAGAGTTCGTGCTGTTTGTGTGCGCCCCCAAGGGGGCCGGCTCTGGTCGCGGCGGAATCATCGGCGGATTGGCGTCGCTGGCCACCGCCGTGCTGCCGACGGCGCTGACGCAGCCCAAGCAGCAGGACTTGGGCGTGGAGAGGAGTTGCAGCAGTGGGTCTTCCGCTGCGACGAGGACAATGCAGCGGCTGTTGCCGTGAAGACGGTGAAGGCCATCAGATACCTGGCGGACCCGCGAGCGCAGACACCCAAGGCTGAGAAGCTGCTGGACGCCTACGGAGTGATGCCCCCGCGGCAGTTTATGGTGGTGATTAATCCGGCAGGAGGCACAGGAAATGCCCAGCAGACGTACGAGAAGGAGGTGGCGCCGGTGCTGGAGCAGGCCAACGTGGAGGTGGAGACGACCATCACGCGCAGTGCAGGCCACGCGACAGAGATCATGAAGGAAGTGCCACTGGACAAGTACGACTGCATTGTAGCGGTCGGTGGTGACGGCCTGCTGTCTGAGAGTGAGTGGGGTAGTTTGTGGATGGTTGAGGCAGTGGATCTGACAAGAATGGCTGTTTTGAGTTAGTGCTGCAAGGTATGATGGCGCGCAAGGACTGGCAGAAGGCCATATTGCAGCCTGTGGGGGTGAGTATCCAAGATAAGTCTGTACGATCTAGTAGAACTGAGTGTTTCTGCTGCGTCTTAGGTCATTCCTGGAGGTTCAGGCAACGGTCTCTCGGCATCGCTGCTTTCCCGTGCAGGCGAACGCTTCGGTGCGCTCAACGCTGTCTACTCGCTGGCAAAGGGACAAGTTCAGGAGTTGGATTTGTTCACGGCCACTAATGGTAAGGAGAAGGTCATGCACGGATTTTTGTCGCTGGAGTGGGCCTTCATAGCCGACATGGACATCAAATCCGAGCGGTACCGCATGTTTGGCGAATTGCGGTTCTTTATTTCGACCGTACTGCAGATTGTTGGCTTTGGGCAAACGAATTTCCCTGGACAACTTCGTTACCTGGTTGCCAAGGATGACGGAGCTGAACCGGAGAAATATCACGATACTTTCAACGGCAAGGAAGCTTCACCGGTTTGTGGCTGGCTCAACAAGGACGAGGCGGAGGCAGAAGCTGCAGGAGAGAAGTGGGAAGTGATGGATGGTCCGTTTTACATGTTCTGGGGCATGAACGTATCGCACGCGGCTGCAGACGCGCACATTGCACCGCCCGCTGACATCAACGATGGCTACTTTCGTCTGATGCTCGTGTCTGGGGCGGATTATTCGCGGTTGGGACTCGCCAAGCTCATGATGGGCATCGAAGATGGCACACACCTCGATGTGGATCGTGTCCAGCTCATTCGCACGCGCGCATTCAAAGTGCGTGCGAGTGGCAAGGACGATCTGATGTGTGTTGATGGAGAGCTATTCCCTGGCCCCGAAGTGACAGTGGAGGTGCACCGTGGACTGGGGCGCGTTCTGTGTTTGGCGCCAAACAATTAGCACGCATGATCGCATGATACGCTGTTATTGTATAGCAACAACTTCGCCGACAACATCATCGAAAGTAGGCGACATTTTTGAAGCAATCCAACTAGCGCAAGTCCTGCAGCTGTATACAACTAAAAGATCTCCACACTCGAATTTCTTGTTCAATTCGTTCCTTGTGACGTCTTATAGCTGGAGCAAGCGCAGTACTGCCCTCAGTGGTGTGCTCATCTGTATATGGCAGTTCCAATAACTCGTCCGCTATCACTAGCGCCACATTCTTGCCAAAAGAGCGGTCTTCACGTCTGTAGCTTCGGAATTCGGGTCCGCGCGAAGTTCGCTAGCGCGACGACGCTCCAACAGTTCGCAAGCAGCGCGTCGGGTGAAACGCTTTTCCTTCATCAGCACAAGCTCTTCCCAGAACGCGACTGCTGTTTCGGATGCCACGTCGTCTGGATCAGCCGGCGCGCAATCAACTTGACCGTGTAGAAGTTCCTGCAGGTCCTGCACAGTTAGCTTTTCTTGCTCTTTACGACCGGGAGCGACGCCCAATCGAGGTAATTCCTCGTCATCGTCCTTTACTTCCTCATCACCTAGAGATTTGTGTCCAAGTCGATAAATGCGCTCCTCGATAGATCCTTGAACAATGAAACGGTGAACACGAGTTTGTCGAGTTTGACCCAAACGATGCACACGGTTGACAGCTTGAGCTTCAATGCTGGGGCTTAGAAGAGGCTCGATGAGCAGCACTTCTGTCGCCTCCACAATATTAAGTCCATTAGCGCCGACTTTAAACGGCAGCGCCAGCACACACGCTGCCGGGCAAACCTGAAATTGTGTCAGCAACGCCGGCAACTTTCGCTTCGTCGAGTACATGAAGCATCGAACGCCAAGACGAGGCAATGCTTGTACTGCCAACTCGAGCATTTGTCCCCACTGAGAAAACAGTAAGCACTTAACGGTCGGATTTTCCTGCCGAAGTGCGTCCATACGCCCGAGCAAAGCGTCAATTTTCGAGCCTAATCCCCCTGCATGATGAGGGCGTGAAAGTTGAGGTTGTGCAGTGTTTGGGTCTGGAGCAGCATTCGCATTTGACTCATCAACGATCTCCGTAATCCTTTCAACTGGGCAAACACGACGGCATGTAGGGCAGCGCACATTATTTCGCTTGTGCTTTCCACCTGCCAAGTTGGAGGCGCAAGCACGGCAAAATACGTGTGCACACGGAAACATCGCGCGTTTTCGCGTCAATTCTTGCAGACAAACAGCACACACCGATGGCTCGAATGTAGTAGATGACTCTAAGCTTTTGTCGTTTTCTTGCGGCTGTTGTATCTGGCGAGCTTCGGATTCGCCTTGGAGCTGCACGAGATAGCGAAGCTGAGAAATTTTGTCGTGCAACTCATGCTCTGCTACAGCGCGATCCACCTCAAGTTCGTTTGCACGTACAGGCACCTCAGCAGGCTCGAGTTTGTACAGCCTCTCAGCTTTAGTGCGATCTTCTGGCTCACCAGGCTGGCGCAGTCTCAGCTGGGTGCAAGCCATCACGAGCTCATCCAGCGCTCCAAGTCGCTGGTGTTGCGTCTGGAAGAGTTTCTTTGCTGCTTGCCACTCGCGCTGCAATTTCACCCAGAACTCTGTCTCCTGTTGCAAAGCCGCTTGAATATCGGAGGCACGCCCTCTACTGCCATGGTACGAGCGAAGCGCATTACGCGCACAACCAGCAATTTCCTTGAAGACTTCCATAAACAGAGACTTTGATACCCCACCAGTTTGTGCCATAGGTTCACCAGCATCACTTTCAATGTCTCCTTCGTCGTCAATTAGGGCATCGAGTATGTTGGTCTTGCCTGCAGCATTCTTATCGACGCCAAGAAAATGTTGTCTGTAGGCCTCCAAATCTTTATACAATTGGCAATGGACACAAGTCGGTCCGGTCCCGCCATCTCGACACTTTGCACAATTGCCGGAGAGCTCCACATCGTCATCAGTTGGGGTGTTCTCACTTAGAGCAGCGAGGCGAGTAAACAGCTTGCGACGCCGGTTTGCGAGTAGTTCTAACTCGCGCACTAGCAGCAACCGCAGAGATCGCACACTAACAAGTTGGGAGCAAAATGCAGTCCCCCACCGGGTTCCAAAACCAGCAAGACGGGCTTGGACACGGGTCACAATCTGCTGTTGATCATGTTGAGTGCCCTGTTCAATTATCGCAAGAGCATCATTCCACCACCTCCCAGCTGTACATAACGTATTTGCGTCTCCTCCAGTCACTTGCTGTTCTTGTTCGCTATCAATTTTCTCCGAGATCTCACGAAAACCGCTCAGGGCTTGGGCGTGCAGGCCGTCAATTTGAAACAGGTAATATTGCCGAATGTGTCGGGCACTTTGTCCGAGTAGCGAGCATTCTCGGGCAATCTCAACCCGTATATGGTCGCCAAGCTCTTCCGAATCCGGGTCCAACCCTGTTGCCGAAACCCGCTTCTCAAGGAATGGCAGTTCTGGCAGAGTGCACATTGTTTTTGGGTCGACTGCGTCATTGTTGCTGCCCGAGCCATTGGAAACGTTTCCGTTCTCAGGTAACGTGTAAAGTGCCTGAACGCACTTCTCCAAATTCTGCAAGATATGCAGTCGCGGAAGCAAGTCTGCCCGAAACTGCGTCCAGTTTGTACGGATCACCCGCATCAGCGCCAGGTACTTCAGAGCAGCCCCGAGAAATTGTGTTCCAACACAAGCAGGGCAGCTAAACCATTCTGTGCGCCAACGAGTTGCCGTTGTGCCTCCTCGCACTCTCGCTTGGCCTTCGTGACAAGTTCGTGAAGGAAGGCATCCATTGTCATCACAGTTCCACCCGTTGAATTGCCTGAAGCTGCCCAAGCCTGACGCGCACTGCCAACTTGGGGATGACAGCACAACTGGCGCAGGACAAGTAAATCTTGCCATAACCGGTCGTCGCGATCTATGAGATTATTCTCCTTCCACTTTTCACTCTGCTCGCGCTGACGTTGCTGGACAGTGGTCACGATGCGCTTCTCCTGTTGGTCGTAGAAATGTCGCTCTACAGCGGCGAATCGGCACCAGACAACTTCGTTCCTCTGTGGCGGGAGTCCTAACTGATCCAAAACATGTTTTTGCCGCTACGCCATAAAATACCACCGCCACCCCACATTTCGGTGTCTGCAATATTCCCTCCATTCCACAGAAGCAGGTCTAGAACTCGCTCCACTGCGCCTCGTGTAAAGCACCGCTCGAACGCTTCTCGAAAAACGCTAAATCCAAGCCTTCTGCCTCTATACGTGCCGTCTGATCTTGCCGTAATTGAAGAATGTCTTTAGCTTCACGTATCAACGTGTAAGGGGCGATGCGTAGGAAACGCAGGTAGCCGAACAGTTCGTTTACCCGTGAGCTGAATGGAGTGCCCGTCACCACCCACCGATATTTTGCGCTGATTTGGGCTACGGTTAAAGCTGCTTGCAACCGAGTATTTTCGACCCCCACCTGAGCTTCGTCCATGCAAACTCTCCAGAAATGCAAGCCGACAAGCGGCGAACCCACGAATGTGTAGCGCTTGTGTTTACAGCGTGTACTCGCTCGACGGACACCACCTTCTGCAGTTGGCACGTAGCGAAGATCCGCGACCAGTGCTTCATAGGTGGTTAGAATTACATCGTATCGCGAGAGAAAGAGTCCTAATGAAGCCAGAATTTGCCACTCAGCGCTTGGACCGGTGGTCTCCAACCGGGATCTTATAGCGCGTACACCTGGATAACGAATCACAGACAGAGTTCCTGTGCGTACGTGTCGTGACAATTCGTTCTGCCATTGAGCATGGATGGGCTCGGGAGATACGATCAAAGTTGCGTGAGTTTCCAAGACTGGCCGCTCAAAACTCTGGCATTGATAGCACATAAACCCACGATCCGGCCAGACTGACGGCGCTTCAAAATTCCAAAGGCCCAGGGTAGTTGATCCAATGCTGCTGCCTGCTAACGAGCTTTCAGTTTCGAATCCAGTGCAAAGCCTGTGATGCCACGTGCCACAAAAGTCGCACTGCACCAGTCCCAATGATTGCTCTTCCTCTGAACCACATATGCACGCCATCACACCCTCCTCGAATTTAGCGCCGCCAGTAGTTTCTTGATGAGAGTGAACAGAGAGCAACTTCGGCTTCGTCGAATGTCGACGGTGGCTCAGCATAAGCGCAATGACCTCGACGGTTTTCCCGAGCCCCATTTCGTCGGCAAGAATGCCGCCAGAGACACCTTCCAGCTTGAGTGTCATGGGACGGAGTTGATCTTGAGTATCCGCGGCGAGTGAAGCTGAATGAAACGCTGCGCAGAATGGGTCATACGCTTCCAGGCCTGGCGTAGATAACTCACAAAAGGTAACACCGAGTGGCAGTTTCGGTCTTAGCTTCAATTCATTCATTTCGCGTGAAAGCATCCACGACACTGCTGCTCTCTGGTACGGCCGCAACGTTGGAAGTAGATCCTTTGAGGAAGACTCAATTGCCTCGTAGGTACTGACGTCGCGTGCCAGTTGCCGTGCTGCGTCAATGCGCGCGTAGATTTCTGGCATTTCAAACACGTTGTCCTCGAATTGTTTGCACACGGACGCATTGGCCCCCACGTAACGGTCGTATAATACCTCCACTTCATTCCAATACCGAAATCTGCATTTCACGCCTCCTTCCTCCACCTCCATTCAGCGTCACGCACCTGCTTCAGCAGCCAAATCATCACGTGATGCATGGCCTTTGCAGGGCTGGCTCTTGGAGGGACCAGCACTGGCAACAGTCCACGCGAGCTGCAGACCTCCATGTACTTGCGCCATGCCACCGTAACACTTAAATGGAAGCTCCAGTCGTCCTGTGTTGTCTTGCGAATAGCAACTACATGAAGTGCCAGCAGTTGCAGCTCGACTAGCGTCGCCACATGGGGCAGAAAGGAATCGTAGACGCCCGGGAAAAGCTCGGCGAACGGCAGTTGTTGGCTCTGGTCAGGATCTTGTTGGGTCTGCAGCGTTACCTGGTCACCCACTGATAGTGTCGCGTAAACGGAGAGCCTTTTGACATTGAGCTCACTGCAGAGCGCTCGGAGAACTGCTAGCAGCGAGCTATAGGGCGGTGAGTTCAAGGGAACTGCAATCGGAGCGAGTTCGCACCGTCGCCCACGTCGCTGGATAGAAAAATGGCCGCAGTGCGTTCGCGCAGAGCAGAACGATAACGCTGGCGCTTCGTTGGCTTGGAAGCTGCGCTCGCGAGAGGCCGCTTAGAGGGCGTTGACTTGGGCCGTGCCATTGCTATTGGGGAGTGGCGTTTCAGGAAGACACAGATTTCGTACCCTAGTTACCCTTAAAAGGGTAACTAGGGTGCGAAATCAAAAAATATTGGAGCGAAAGTTGAAGGCAACACGTTGTATCATCGTTTACCTGAGCAATCTAGGCCCTAGCTACGGCGTTGTACCCGTTGTTTACTCGTGGAAGCATGCCGAGCTGCATGCGCTTCATCACTATCACGTAGACGACGATGTTGATGACCATGATGCAGGCGAGCGTAAAGTGAACGTACTCGATGTGGCCGTCGTTCAGGTTGCTGGGAATATACTTGCCGAAGAGCAACACGATGACCGAGAGCAGAGTGCTCCCCATGGAAGTGCCGAAGAAGAGCAGCGCCACCGATACGCTACGCATTCGCTGAGGAACTTCCGAATAGTTAATGTCGTACAGCGGGATCGCACTCAACGTCTCCGCGAGAGCAACCAACATGTACTGCGGGATGGCCGTCCACCACGGGATGTCGTTCATCACGTGTCCTCCATCCTTGTTTAGAATGAACTGCGTCTCCCCATTCGAGTCCACGTACGTAAGTGGCGAAGCACTGCGTCGAATAATCTCGTAGACTCCCGTCCAGACCATCGCCACAGCCATAACGCAATAGCCGGCGAGAACTCGACCGTACCGACTCGGAGGTTTCCCGAAATGGTTTTCGTATAGCGGGTAAATCACTTTCTCTGTCAACAGCACCAGCAGAATGAGCGTGATGGGGTTGAACATTTGCACGGTGGGGGCAGGAATCTGACGCGCGAATGGACCGCTGACCAGGCGAGTGTCGGTCTGTTGGATAATGGACTGGTTGTTGCCGCGCTGGTTCTGGCACATCCAGAAAATGACGTTGAAGGCGTTGAGCGGGAGGATTCGGATGACTTGCTTCACGCTGTCGACGATGCCGTGGTCCACGTTCGCTTTCGCCGTTTCCATGAAGGTTGAATCGCGGCCGAAGTACACCCAAATGGATGTCGCGGCGGCAATCATCGCTCCACATGCGTACGAAATGTTGCGGCCAATATTTCCTTCGTCTGATAAAATCGATGCTGGAATGTTGAGCAGGAATGCAGTAATGTATAACGTTGTCCCGAAAACAATCATCTTTGCCGTGAAATCCCTTTTTGCGTGGTTTGCGACCGTCGTCAACACGAGTCTAATAGACGCTTTTGTTGGAGGCACGTTCACGTAGCGTTTGCGAGAGAACCACAGAATTGCGGCAAATACCAGTATCACAAGAAAGGCGGCGACGTACACGGTGAAGTAGCCGTAGTCGGCTGGGATAGCGCCGACGCCGTTAATGGCAACGGACGGGAACACAGCATAGCCGATAAATACTCCAACATTGGCAACAGCGTACTGAATGCTGAAGTAAAGTGTCTTCTCTTTTGTGGCGATGCAGGTGAGAGCTGATCTCCTCCGTACGCGATCACAAGTGAGCGAAGACTACCTTGTGAGAGGGCTACACCGAGAAATAATCCGACGTTGAAGACGATCTTGCTCACTTGAAAACTGTCCACTAGTAGCGGTGGAAAAGCCCCACGACGAGCAAGAGAAGACCTACAGCATCAAGAGTGACCGCCGACAAAAGAGTCTTGAATTTGCCGAGGTATTCATCCGATATATAGCCGCCCACGATGCACATGAACAGACTTAGTGAGTCGTACGTAAGTTTCATGGAAGTAGAACCCTTGTTGGACCATCCAAGCTTAGTGAAAAATTCTTCAGTGACTGGTTCAAGGCAAAGTTGGCGACTTGGCTGCACGCTAGGAGGACGAAAAGGAACACACAGACCCGCTTGAGAACGTGCTGCGAATACTTGGCAGGTCGCGCATCCCAGAGTTTGGTGTTCTCGTATCCAGTGACGGAGGGGTTCTTTGCGGCGTCAGAGCGGGTGAAGCCGGCTTGGACATCTACTTTGCGATCAAAAGCACTTTCGGAAGTGGGCACTGGTTAACAGAGTGAAGTTCCTCGGCAGCAGAGTTTACACGGCCTTCGAGTTTCCGTGTGAGATGGGTGCCAGCGTGTACGATCCAACGCAAATCGCATTTGTGAATGTATCTGGCTATCAAGCACTCTCGTTGCATTTTACAATTTCTTCATGCGGAGGCTTTGAAGTACATGTATGATGAAACACTGAAGCAAAAGCCCATTGACCCTTTGCAGGCTGACGCGATATCGAGTGCCAAGTTCATTACCACGGGGAAGCAAGAATGCTTACATGACCGAGCACCATACCAAAGCGTTCTCCGTATCTTTTCCCGTGAGGGAAACATATCCGTCGAGCATAACGCTGCATCAGTCCTGGCCAGAGGTTCGGATTATCCAAAGTATTGTATTATTTGGTAATACAATACAAATACAATACTTTGAAATAGTAATACTAATACGAGCATATCTGTCAAAAGTATTTGTATTAATATCGGTAATATCGATACAGTTTTTTGTATTACATCTACTACTCATGATAATACTTTGTAAGTCCAATCCAAAAGGCCGAGCAGGGAGGTGGTCTACGTGCCCAGGACCTCGTACGATACAAATTCCTATCCGCTGGGACCTTTAAAGGTGAATTAATAATGAAATGTGAATAGACAACGAAAACTCGTCTCTTGGAACCCCTAGTAGTTGAGTTGTGAAATGCAAAATCCTAATCAGGAACCGGAGCAACAAACCAAGCAATCGGAAGTCACTTTGATAACAGGCGAGTATGAAGTAATTAGCTATAGTGTAACTTATCAGATGTTGCACACCATCTCTGGGCGGCCATCCAGCACTTTTATTCGAGCCATGGCCAGTTCGAGCGCGCCTGTTCACATTCTTGAGTCACAAACACCTGACAAGTCTTCACTGCTATTAATAAAACCACAGGTTCTTGACGCTCGTCTACGAAACAATTTCTTCAGACGTTTCACCGCTCGATTGCTCAAAGTATCATCGAAGTATTAATACAATTTGACTAATACTACTACAGGGCTCTCAATTTTTCAAAAGTATCGCGGTGTATTAATATCAGTAGCAGTACTTGTATTAATAATCCTAATACTCGATTTTTCCCGCTAATCCGAACCTCTGGTCCTGGCAGTGTTTACGGGGTGTCTAGTCACGATAATCAAATACATGGCTGCCTCTACTGGTGATGATCTTGAAATTTATGTACGTAAACTGAGCCAACCATTTCCAACGGACCGACGGCCTCGATCTGATCGAGGTTGGGATCGAGGCCGGCCTAAGCATTAGGCTCGGAAGCATCTTTGTCCTCGCGCTCACCCACCGGAGGAAGCATCCCGAGCTTCATACGCCTCATCACCACCACGTAAACGAAGATATTGACGATCATGATCCCTCCCAGTGTGAAGAACAAATACTCCATGTGCCCGTCGTTCAAATTGGAAGGAATATACTTGCCGAAGAGCAGTACGATGACAGAGAGAAGAGTGCTTCCCATGGAATTCGCAAAAATGCCAAAGCGATCGACGTACTGCGCATACTCCGAGGCACCTCCGAGTAATTTATGTCGTAGGACGCCACCGCACTCATAATTTCCGAAAAGGATACCAGTAGATACTGCGGAATGGCAGTCCACCACGGGATATCATTCATCACCTGTCCGCCGTCGTCATTTAACATGAACTGAGTCTCTCCGGTCGAGTCCACGTAGGTGAGTGGAGAGGCACTGCGTCGAATAATTTCGTACACCCCAGTCCAGAACATGGCCACGACGATTAGGCAGTAACCCGCGAGCACCTTCCCGTAGCGGCTTGGTGGCTTTCCGAAGTGCTTTTCGTACAGTGGATAAAGCACTTTCTCCGTGAGCAGCACATATACTACGCAGCCGACAGGGTTGAACATTTGCACTGTTGGCGAAGGCATTTGGCTCGCAAACGGGCCGCTGCCGAGGCGCGTGTCGGTCTGCTGGATGATAGACTGGTTATTGCCGCGCTGGTTCTGGCACATCCAAAAGATGACATTGAAAGCGTTGAGCGGGAGGATACGGACCACTTGCTTGACACCATTCACCAGGTTCGGGTCAAAGTCGCCGCCGAGGTTGTCCGTAGCAGTCTCCATGAAACTCGAGTCACGACCGAAGTATACCCAGAGAAACGTCGCAACGACAATCATCGCTCCACACGCGTAAGATATGTTGTGGCCCACTTCGCCATGATCCGATAAGAACGACGCCGGGATGTTGAGTAAGAAAGCAGCAACGTACAGGACTGTACCGAGCACAATCATCTTGGCGCTATTGTTTTTCTTTGAGTGGCTGGTCACGATCTTGATTACAAGAGCGATCGATTCCTTTGTCGGGGGCACATTAACATAACGTTTGCGAGAGAACCACAGCAAACCGCCAAAAATCAAAACCATGACGCAGCCCACGACGTAGACGCTGAAGTATCCGTAGTCAGCGGGGATAGCGCCGATACCGTGAATGGTTACATAGGGAAACGCGGCGTATCCAATGAAGGCACCAACGTTGGCCACAGCGTATTGAACACTGAAAAAGAGAGCCTTTTCAGACGGCGGCGACGCGGGTGAGAATTGGTCACCCCGTACGAAATGACGAGCGAACGAAGGCAAATCTGCGAGAGAGCGACGCCGAGGAAGAGGCCAATGTTGAAGATGATCTTGCTCGCTCGGAGATGATGCAGAAGTATTGCCGGCAGAGCCGCCACGACGAGAAGTAGAAGCCCAACAGAGTCCAATGTCGCTGCTGACAGCAACGTCTTGAATTTGCCAAGGCGTTCGTCCGAAATGTAGCCGGCCACGATGCACATGAACTGACTTAGCGAATCGAAGGTGAGCTTCATCGAGGTGGAACCTTTGTTCGACCAGCCGAGTTTAGAGAAGAAGTTCTTGAGTGACTGCGTGATGGCAAAGTTCGTGACTTGACTGCAAGCCAAGAGGACGAAGAGGAAGATGCAAACCCGCTTGAACACATGCTGGGAGTACTTGGCGGGTCGCTCGTCCCAGAGCTTGGTGCTCACATAAGCTGTGACGGACGGCGTCAACTGCGGCGTGAGTACTGGAGATGGCTGCTTGGACATCTATGCGGTCAAGGTGATTTCAGAAGTGAATCACTCCAATGAACTTTTGATCGAGTCACCAACTTGAAGGCCACCAACATCGCTCTGCGGCCCTTTCTCTGCACCCGATTCACAGATTGTGATGGTGTTGCATCGACTCAGATGAAAGTGACAAGACGGTGTTTGGCTTTGCGCAGACACACAGCCAATTCTTTAGAGCTCTGTGGAGATCACTAAGATACGCCATTTTGCGTCAGCAAGCTGCAGTACCGCTAAAACTTGAAGTTAAAATGCACGTTGTACCATGATATCGCATCATTGGCCTAGCAGTCCTCCTCGTCACCAACTTGGCTGCCACGCAGGATATCATGGCATCACGACACCAACGAGGTGGTCCATACCGATCGATCGCGTTACTGCGAGCACCAGTTTAAACTAGCGCTTGAATCGTATCGCTAATGCGCTCCATGTGATGTTCCAGCGCGTCAAGATCAGCGGCAGTCTCCTCTCTCTTCGATTCCACCCACGTCCCCACATCATGTGAAAAGGATTCTGACAATTCGCTCATCTGTAGATGACGAATTGACGCGGCTGTCTGCTTGGGTCGTTGCCTCCGGCACCGCTTAAACCGATGAGCTGCTTTCAGCAACTGCCTGTCATCGCTTCTTTTACTGGACCGCCTTCGGTCGGGAGTAGATCGGGATTAATGTTGTGGTGGCGGTTCCAAGCCGCGTAAATAACCTCTTGTGCAGATTTACGTAAGGAACGCTCCCACCTCATGACTTCCATTGTGTTCAGCACCGCGTGCTCTCGCTTTGTGCCTTTCAAGGAGTCGAGGAACTCGGACGTCATGAGAGAAATAAATCCCAAGCCGCCAATCACTGCCCCAATCACGATGGCAGTTCTGCCACTTGTTGTTATTGGATACACGTCGCCATAACCCACGCCTGTCATAGTGACAAGGGCGAGCCACAGCGAGTGGTCTTCCCCGTCCAGCTTGGAGGGAAATGGCCGTTCAAATATCGACACCGTGGCAGCTGTGCTTAGCCACAGAAATACAAACAGCTTCAGTAGGAGATTTGCTGGGCGAAGCGCGAACGACACCCGGAAACTCCACCAAAGTGAATTGACAGGCAAGTCTTTCTCCCAGAGTATTGGTGAACCCACGGTGGCGACTTTGTCGACGGCCACCAGTTTGTAGAGCTGGTTGCGAACAACCCGTCCAAACCAATAGAGTCGCACCAGGACAATCATGTTCACAATTTCCAACGGGTATGAGTACTGGAGAGCACAAGACCGGTGGGTCAGAGACATCGCCAACGGCGCGGGGCAAGCTGGGAGGACACTCAGCGATCCACGGGCTAGTGAATAGCGTCCTTCATTAAGGTAAACGCGACCGTGCATCAGTGGTGGCAAGAGAACGCCGCACAAAAGTACCTCGGTCAGGAACGACAGAAGCATGTACCTTGGCGCCCGCAAAATGTTACTTCCACTCGTCGGAGAAATCTCGTTCCTCAATTCCATTATCTCCATCTTTATCGAGTATCGATGATGAACTTGGTGCAGCAATAAGAGTGTGATTAGCAGCAGCAATACAGCATAGGTTTCGCCAGGAGATTGTAGGGCGACATTGAGTCGGTACTTCGTAGATGATCGCCAAATTGCTCGAAACTGCATCCATACTGTAGCCACCGAAATTGCCGCAAGTACAGTACAGAAACTGTCGCAGCGAGTACGCAATTTATACAGTTTCCGTAATCGCCTTTGGGTAGCCAAGACCTGTTTGGTTGCTAGAGGCACCGCTGCATTAAGACCAGCAACTGCTCTTGCCTGGTTTTCCTGGGCACCACATAGCCCCAGAAAAATAGCATAACAGATTTTGCAACGCTCTTTTTCCAAAGCCACAGCAACGACATCACACCTAGCAGCATAACAAACAAGGCTGGTATCCGATCCCAAGCAGACCAGGCAAAATACCGGCAAAGTGATCCGGTTTCTATCATCCTGCAGCTCGTATCATCGCCAGCTACGTTCAGCAAATCTCCGCTAGTTGAATTCATTGGGAGCACGCGAAAGGTATCCTTATTGATTTCCTGTTCGTACTTATGAGGCGAGTACAACATGACTTGTAGGAAATGACCAAGCTCTAGAGGAATAATCCATGCCAGCACAACGAAAGCTCCCAGCCACTTGCTGGCAAAAGTGAAGCGAAGTCGGAAGGGGAAACGCAGCGTGAATTGTTCCAAATGCAGCCCAAAAATCCGAGATCCAACAGGAGAAGCAAAGCTCGGAAACTCCAAGTCCTGCACAATCCAAAGGATATCCAAAACGATGACCAGTGAGCTAAGCATCGCATACCACGACAAGTTCAGTAGCCAATAATTCATGGCGGCTACTGTGTCTTGTGCTCTGTCAAGATCCCACGCCATCCATTGCGTTTGCAAATACGAAATGCCTTCGAGATAAATCTCACCAACTGCAAACGCAACAATACAACTCCAACACCACACGATGCGCACAACGGGAAACCCGCAGTACACTCGACGCACTCCAGACAGCCAGTTGCCAAATAATGCGCGATTGCAGTCGTATTCTTGAAGAGCCTCATCCAATGTAACCAAAAGCTTGAAGCAGCTCAACGTGATTAACATAACATAGAACGCTTTCTGTACCTCTAATTGTTGTAGAGCTCCCAAGGCACCGCTGTCTGCACTTCTGTCCTCTGGGAAAATATTATCCTCCAGCGCTGAGTCACGTACTAGTTTTCTCGTCATAAATATGATTGCAGCCCATAGAAAAGGGAACAGTGCAGCTACAAACGTCCACGATCCATGAGCGAAACCAACATTCCATACCTGCAGACGCACGGCGGTGCTGGCAGATCCGACGTGTGAGCTAAAGATGTGCATTGGTATGACTTCCCGAGGGTTTGAATCGTCTGAAACAGACAAGTTATTGGCAGATGGAGACCGAGAGAGGCGTGACAAGATGCGTGTGGCGTGGTGATGAGCCTGCCGCCAATTCCATTGGTGCTGCACGAGTCGCGGATATGCCATGAGCCGAAGAAACACCGGCAGTACTCCACACACAACACTCTGGAACAACAACTTCTGCCACGTGAAGCCTGCGGTCACTGTCTTGAGCAGATCTCCGTAGACAGGAAATCGTGCAGGCGTCTGGAGCGACGTGAGCAGTGGGGAAGTTACACTGAGCACGAAGCAGCAGAGCAGATGCAGCACGCAGTTGAGGAGCCGCAGCGACGGATGGCGCAGCGTCGAGACCACCCACGTGGACTTGAGGTACACCTGGTCGCTAGCGTCGGAGGCATCCTCGCTGCGGAAACGCGGCTTGGCCTTGGACAGCGGAGGCGACTGCAGCATGGACAGCGAGCAAATCAGATCAAGATACTATAGCACAAGTACAGTGCACAACAAATCTAACACAATTTAGTGTGTTTATGCCAGTGTGGGCTCTGCGTCTAGCAGCTCGTGGTTGCCGTCCTTGTCCACGCGGGGGATCGTGCCCAGTTGCATGCTCCGCATGACGATCACGTAGAAGAAGGAGTTGACGACCATGACGGCGCCCAGCGTGAAGAACATGTACTCGATGTGGCCGTTGTTGAGGTTGGTGGGGATGTACTTGCCAAACAGCAATACGATGATGGAGAGCAGCGAGCTGCCCATCGAGTTGACGAAGAAACCGAGCGCGATGGACGTGCTGCGCATGCTCTGAGGCACCTCCGAGTAGTTGATGTCGTACGAAGGAATGGAGATCAAGACCTCGGCCAGCGCCACGAGCAGGTACTGCGGGATCGCCGTCCACCACGGGATGTTGCTCATGGCCAAGCCAGTGTCGTCGTCCAGCATATACTGGGTCTCGCCGGTCGAATCCGTGTAGGTGAGCAGCGAAGTATTGCGACGGATGATCTCGTACACCCCGGTCCAGAACATGGCGAGCGCAGCGACTCCGTAGCCTACGAGCACTTTGCCGTAGTTGCTGGGAGGCTTGCCGGCCCACTTTTCGTACCAGGGGTAGATCCACTTTTCCGTGAGCGGCACCAGCACCAAGACGCCGATGGGATTGAACATCTGCACAGTCGCTCCGGGCATCTGCGTTGCGAACGGTCCGCTGCCGAGTCGCGTGTCGGTCTGCTCTACAATGGACTGGTTGTTGCCTCGCTGGTTCTGGCACACCCACCAGAAGACGTTGAGCGCGTTGAACGGCAGGATTCGAATCACTTGCTTGACGCTATTGACTAGTTCCGGGTCGAAGTTTCCGCCCAATGTGCCTTTGGCAGTCTCCATGAAGCTCGAGTCTCGACCAAAGTAGATCCAAAGCACTGTCGCGATAACAATCATCACCCCACAAACGTACGATATGTCGTGACCCACCTCGCCATGGTCCGACAAGAAGGAGGCCACGATGTTCAGCAAGAAGGCGGCGATGTAGAGGACCGTGCCGAGAACGATCATCTGCGCGCTGACATTCTTCTTGGAGTGGTTGCTCACAATCTTGATCACGAGGGCAATCGATTGCTTGGTCGCTGGCACGTTGACGTAGCGCTTGCGGGTGCACCACAAGATGCCGCAAAAGATAACCAGCATCGCGAATCCTACGAGGTAGACGCTGAAGTATCCGTAGTCAGCGGCGATCGCGCCAAAGCCGTGGATGGACACGGACGGGAACACGGCGTAGCCGATAAATGCGCCGATGTTCGCAACTCCGTACTGGATGCCGAAAAACAATGCCTTGTCGGAGGGCGGAGCCGAGGGTGAGAACTGGTCGCCGCCATACGAGATCACGAGCGAGCGTAGACAGATTTGCGAGAGAGCAACACCGAGGAAGAGGCCGATGTTGAAGATGATCTTGCTCAACCGGATATGGCTTAAAACGGACGGAAGTGCCGCGATCACGAGAAGCAAAAGACCCACCGAGTCAAGCGTAGCTGCCGACATGAGCGTGTTGAATTTTCCGAGACGCTCGTCCGAGATGTAGCCGGCCACGATGCACATGAACTGGCTGAACGAGTCGAATGTGAGCTTCATCGATGTGGATCCTTTGTTCGACCACCCCAACTTTGTGAAGAAGTTCTTTAGTGACTGGCTAATGGCAAAGCTCGTGACTTCTTCGCACGCCGTGAGGATCAGGAGGAAGATGGCCACGTGCTTAAACACATTTTTGGAGTACTTGGCGGGGCGTTCGTCCCAGAGCTTGGTGTTGATGTAGCCGGTGACGGACGGCGTCAACTGCGGCGTGAGCGCTGGGGAAGGAGCCGGTTGCTTGGCCATCTGCGTTGTCGAAGGTAACTTCGGAAATGGTCATCGAGATACGTGCGGCGGCGATCCGATCAAAAGTAACGAGCCGTCTCAACAATGAAAGCTGCAGCGTTGATCGTCCACGTGCCCCCGTCTCACGTTCGTTCGAGGAGTGGCACTGCAGCGTCGCTAAAGCTTTGATGGACCTTGTGTCTCTGTGAGAATCTCAGGGGCCGGCGCAATTGAGCGTCGTTCATATGTATTTGGAATGGCGTTGGCATGGATACCATACCCTGTGAAACGATTCACGCAATGAAACAGAACCGCTGTCCTTGCTTGTGGAACTGGTGAGTCAAGAAACATTGCCGCGTTACGGGTGTTGTGGTTAAACATTTCGGTGATCAACAATTTATTTGAAGTCGTCCAGATTTTTTCGCAGTAGTTACTTAGCTATCCCAGCTTTCAGCTGTCTGCCACGACAAACTTATCGCTCCATCTTGGCCATGGACCGGCATGCACTGCTGCCACGGGGTCTGGTCGGCGGCCTCGGCGACGAAACTCTTTTCTTTCATTTTGCATGCAAAGATACGCCCTAATCGTTTTGATAACGCGTCGCTCGTATCTTCAGAAATGATTCGTTAGTCGTGCACCAACAGATGGACGTTTTTCGGAACTGTCAAACGTGTGGACCGCATTGCGCGCCGCGTGCAATGCAAACAGGATAGATATTGGCCTAGCTCGCGGCCCAATGCGCGCTCGCCCGGCGACGCGATCGCCATGCTGCGCGTCATGCAAGCTCTTGCTGACTCTCAGTGAGGGGAACGGCGCCGACTCGAGGTCGACTGGCGCGAGCTGATCGACGGTCTCACTGATCCAGTGGAAGTACCGGCGTTGCATGCTTCTGGCGCAATGGCCACAGGAACTGTAATCGTTGCCGCCACTGGCCACCGCTGACGCATGGGAACAGCACTTTTGGACCGACCGCCGCGCTCGCGCACTGATGACCACGCAAACGACTCCGTCTCCGGTGCTCACGCTGAGGCGTGAAGTGACGGCGTCCGTCACCAAGTGCCCGAGCACCACGCTCTGGGACAACCGCCCAGTCAAGTACTCCCAGAACGTCCTCAAGCACGTGGCCATCTTCCTCCTGATCCTCACAGTGTGCCAGGAGATCACCAGCTTCGCAACGGACCAGTCCGTCAAGAACTTCTTCATCAAGTTGGGGTGGTCGAACAAGGGCTCGACCGCCATGAAGCTCACATTTGACTCGTTCAGCCAGTTCATGTGCATCGTGGCCGGCTACATCTCGGACGAACAGCTCGGCAAGTTCAAGACGCTAATGACTGCCGCTTCACTCAATTCGGTGGGCCTGCTCTTCCTCGTCATCGCTGCAGTGCCCACCGTCGTCGACCACTACCTCGCGGTAAGCAAGATCGTCTTCAACATCGGCTTGTTTTTCGGAGTGGCAGTGTCCCAGATCTGCCTTCGGGCGCTTGTAATCTCGTACGGCGGCGACCAGTACTCTCCAACTTCGTCGCCTGCCGAGAAGGCACTGTTCTTCAGCATTCAGTACTGGACTGCTAACATTGGCGCCTCCATCAGCTACGCTGTGTTCCCGTCGGTATCCATCTATGGAATCGGGGCCGTCCCCGCCGACTACGGATACGTCGCCGTCTATTTCGTTGGACTTGTCATGCTGGTGGTTTTCTTGGGCCTGCTCTGGGCTTCTCGCAAGCGGTATGTGAATGTGCCGCCGACAAGTGAATCCATCGCGCTGGTGATCAAAATCGTGGCGAAACATTCAAAGAGAAGCTTTAACGCAAAGATGATCGCAATAGGCGCTGCCCTGTACGTTGGTGCATTTCTGCTGAGCATCCTGGCGTCTTTCGTGGCAGACCACGGAGAGTTGGGCCACAATATTTCCTATGCGTGTGGAGCAATGATCGTGACGGCGACATTGCTCTGGGTGTACTATGGCCGTGACCCGACTTTTATGGAGAGAGCCAAGGACACGTTGGGCGGTGATTTTGATTCGGAGACCGTGGATGGAGTGAAACAGGTCATTCGGATTCTCCCGTTCAACGCCTTCAATGTTTGCTGGTGGGTGTGCCAGAACCAGCGCGGCAACAACCAAGCCATGGTCCAGCAGACTGATACACGTCTTGGCAGTGGCCCGTTCGCCAGCCAAATCCCTGGACCAACAGTTCAAATGTTTAATCCGGTGGGGTTCTGTTAATTGTGCCTTTGATGGAGAAGATGGTTTATCCACTATACGAAAAATATGCTGGGAAGCCTCCCAGCCGATACGGAAAAGTACTTGCTGGATATTGCGTGGCAGCCGTGGCGATGGTGTGGACTGGAGTGTTCGAGGTCATCCGCCGAAACGCTGGTCCGCTCACTTACGTAGATGCACATGGAGACACAAAGTTCATTCTTGACGATGACGGCGGGCAGGTTGTGAACGCCATTCCGTGGTGGACGGCCATCCCACAATACGTCCTCGTGGCCCTAGCGGGTGTGATGATCGCCATCTCCTCCTACGACATCAACTACTCGGAGGTGCCTCAGAGCATGCGAAGTACGTCGATCGCGCTCGGGTTCTTCGTTAATTCTATGGGAAGCACGCTCTTGTCCGTCATTGTGCTGCTGTTCGGCAAGTTCATCCCGACAGACCTGAACGATGGGCACATTGAGTACATGTATTTCGCATTGGGAGCCATCATGGTCGTCAATATCGTATTCTACGTGATTGTGATGAAGCAAATGCAGCTGGGCATGATTCCTCAAAGTAACAAGCACGAAGACGAAGAAACGCTGCTCGGCATCATGTACGTGATCCTTCAAGTTTTGAAAAACATGATAGCACTGACGAAAGTTTTATTCTTGCGCAGCTCTGAAACATTTAGGTGGCGGGTGCCTTCGTACGGGTCGACGTCTCTACTATCTTCACCGCGAAAGTAAAAAAATGCCGAGTAGATAATTCAAGTACGCATGCAGCAATACACAGCTCAAAGAATGAAATCGCTATTGCTCTAACGCGAAATTATTGCTTTGACCGTCGACCTACTCAGTTCTAATTGCAGTAGTCTGTTGGGCCTGCTACCTGCGTCGATAAACCCTGGGGTGTATGGCCTGAAGAACGACCATTCTACGAGGGATCTCCATCGCCACGTTGCCAAGATAGCAATGCCAACGCACAATGAATCTCCTCTCAACATTGCAGAATCGTCAATTCGGAAACGGACAAAAGTTGTGCATTGCACAGATCTCCGCAGCAATTCCTCTGGTTTAGCGAGAGACAAAGCGGGAGCGCGTGCCTCAGGCCAATCGCCAAATGTGCGTTGCGCTTTCAGCTAATGAAATGTCGAGGCCTGGGCATCCGGAGCTGTGCTGTTCGACCGCGTGATCAACGACACCCCGCTTCAATTAATAACTACGAGTCAGCAAATATTTACGAACAGAAAACACGCTTCTCGTAACGAAAACGGGTTTGATCCCCGCATTTGCCTCCTGTTTGACACCCGGTGGCACAGCTCTATCCTAGGAAACTATGCGCGTGAAGTTCGCAGCCTGACAATCTACGAGCGCCAAGGAACGAATCGCGAGGAAGATCAAGCAATATTCGGTCTAATGCATGTACACGAAAAGATAACTACAGGCTAGGTGAAGCAAAACTTGTTTACCGCCGTGTTGTATCCTTGTGGACAGATCCCAAGGTGCATCCTCCATTACATTGCCGGAGCTATCGATGCACGACACCACTGCCTTGTCACAGTCTAAGACACCATCCGGCGGTCTAATGAATTCATCTGTTTTGAAGTGGAAAAGAGGAGTTTAGCTAGACGACCGATGCAAACTTTAGTCGCGCTCTGGATGAGCCGGAAATTGCAAGCCGGACGCAGCCCGTCGGCGGCAGATACAGTGCAAGAGATCCCCATCTTTTGACGGCCGAACCCTTGCACGACGCTTGCAGCAAGCTGCAACGCGAGCAGGTCCACTCAATCTGCGCGACTACCATTGTCGATCCCTCCGTGGGTGCACGAAACCGAGCTCTGTCTTCTCCTCGCTGTAGGGCAGAGCTCACTTTTGAATTCTCCAAGCGCTATGCAAGCTTCCGACTACCAGCACAAACAAGACGCCTACGCAGAGGTCAAGTCGCCCAACGTGCTACTTGGCCAGTACGAGAATGGGGCCTTGCGCGAGGTCCGTGGATCTGTG
The DNA here is from genome assembly GCA_011947345.1 of Phytophthora quininea. Classification (NCBI taxonomy): domain Eukaryota; phylum Oomycota; class Peronosporomycetes; order Peronosporales; family Peronosporaceae; genus Phytophthora; species Phytophthora quininea. Next base: position 145,410 of record JAAVTG010000798.1, read on the forward strand.
TCGGTGTACTCGTGGCAGAATCTCGGCATGGCTGCCCACAGTGCTGCCGTCGGGATCGTGAACAGCTCCATCAGTGGCGTCGTCTACGCGGTGCTCAACAACTACCTGCACATGTCCACGACGCTTGTCGCGACAGCGGTTGCACTTATCCAGTTTCCGCGCAGTCTGCGCCTATTCACCGGGATGCTTACGGACACGGTGCCGATTTTCGGCTACCGTCGGCGCCCGTACATGGTGCTCGGTTGGGGGATGTCCTTCGTCTCTTGCCTGCTTATGGCAATACTCCCTCTCGGCAACCCGTACTACAGCGACCTGTCTATTGCTGACTTGAACCCGAGCGAACTCACCCTCGATCAACTTGCCACGATTGACACCGATGCCCCCACCGCGGTATCAAGATGATTATCCTGATGATGATCGCCAACTTGGGCACGGTGCTTGCCTACAGCGGCTTCAACGGCACGATGATTGAGATTTCGCAGCAAGAATCGGCTGACAGGCGAGGCACTGCAATGGGCGACTGCGATGTTGTCTTCTACTGGTTCGCGATTTTCTCCTCTTTCTTCACGGGCCTGGGTCTCAACAGCGCGGACTACGGTGGCACCTTCTCGTGGTCGATTGGATTTAACGCCGTTATGGGCATTTGCGCTGCCATGTCGCTCATTGTGGCACCGTTCTGCTGGTTCTGCATTCAAGAGGAGAAGGTCACGTCGGGGCCTACCAAGTCGGTGTTTTCGTTCCTCTATGAGCTGATGCAGCGCAAGATTGTCTACCGCTACATCGCTTTCCGCTTCTTCTACAACGTGCTGGCCCTGTTCTCCGTGACTGCAAACAGCGCAATCCAAAGCACGTGGGCTGGCGTCGAACCCCTGAACGACGGCATTGCGTCCATGCTTGCGGCGTTCCTGACCATGATCGGCACGTACCTGGTCAAGAAGTACGGACTCGCGTGGAACTGGCGGCACATTATTATTTTTGCGCAGATCCTCGTTGTGGCCCTCGACGTCATTCCGACGATGTTCACGATCTGGGACGTAGTCCGCAGCCAGTGGTTCTGGCTTGGTGTCCCGCTGTTTGAGAATTTGCCAGTCGCTGCAACAGATTTTGTTGGCGCGCTTTTCATGCTTGAGGTGGACAGCGAAGGTTTCGAGGCTACCCTATTCGGTCTTGCTGTCACTTCGCAGCGTGTCGGCATTCCATTTGCAACAGTGCTCACGAAGTCGGTCGACGGATACCTCGACATTGAGCGTGCCGACATCCAGAAGGACGACCACCATGTCCGCTCGCAAGCCACGATCGCTTACGTGATCGCCTACGCCGTCAACCTGCTTGCGATCATGTTCGTCATGCTGCTCCCACGTCAGAAGGAAGAGCTTCACCGCCTGCAGCAAGAAGGTTCCAACAGCAAGATTCCAGGTATCGCGACGATTTCGATTTTGATCTTTGCGCTCGCGTGGTCGCTGATGACGAACATCCTGAGTCTATTCGACTCGACGTCATGTCTGCGCATTGCTGGTGGAAGCGGATGCTAAAGCTTTACTGAAATAGATCTGTCTTGGTGTTTGATGCAGAACTACTAGTATTCCGACCTGTTTGCTCGACAGACTTGCCGCGTCGCTAATGTGTTCGCCACAGTATGGGAGGGGCAAAACCTTCACACAACTGCCTCGGCACAAGAGAAAGGTTAGTGCAATGAACCACACATTCGCAAGTTCAGCGTCTACATGCAGCAGGCCCACGCTGAGAGGTCACTCTCCAAAAACTGCGCAATTTGTATGTTAGCCAATATTGTTTATTTTCCACATGCAGTGGGCGGAGCGAACGGAACAAGCGAAAAAGTGTTTTCCTAAAGAAGGAAGGCATTGGACACCAAACCGTCCGGTTCGACAGGGAATGTCTAGGAAGCACTGAAGTTAGGAGCACTGGCGCACAAATAGTGCTGGCAGATGGCGGTGGTAACGAGGCAAATGTGCAAAAGTGACGTCTTCAACACAAGCCGTTGCGAGGATGAACACAACCATTAAGCATCGAGCGCTGGCCAAAACGTTAGCCCACTCTATTGGTGCCAAATCCGTAGACCGGCTGCACTTCGCACACTGTGGGGTAAAACGTAAAATAGAGAGTGAAATTGTTATTCCTGCTCGTACTCGTACTGACTAATGTCTTCGTACCCACGCGATCGCAGCTCCGGTGCTTCCTATCTCTGGTCTGGACCCCCCAGTTTCCAACACTCCTCCTCGTCCGGTACTGCCGAGCGGCTTCACATCCTTGTAAGTCATCACATACTCCAGGCTTCTTCTGTTTACACTGCACTTCAGCTCCTCAGAGCCTAATGTATTCCCACTTCGACCCGCAGGTCGGCCAGCATTGACGCGTCTAGCGCCTTCGTCATCAAGTTGGCTGACATCACTGTGCTCTCGCGATAATCCGGCTTCAGCACCCCATTCTGAGTGTAACACCCGACAAACTTAATGCGAATGTCGATGGGTTTCGCCTTCGCAGACGCAGTTCCCCATCAAGCTGCTTCAGAGCAGCTTGATTGTTCACTCGCAGTGGCATTGGCTCCTCATGCTTTACACCGAGTTCTCCCAGTAGCTCACGTATCCCCAGGAGCTTCGTCGCTATGAAAGAGGCGGCAGTGTACTTGACCTCCATGGTGGAGAGCGACACTCCGCCCTGCCTCTTGCACACCCAGCACACTGGCATCCCGTCCAGTGTCACCAGGCCTCCGTCACCGACTTCCTGTCCATCTTGTCCGTGGCAAAGTCTGCGTCGCTGTAAGCCACAACTTCCAGAGCCTCTCTTGAGTCTCTGTTCCCCTTCATCTGCAGCCGCAGCTCCTTTGTGCCAGCCAGGTACCTTACAATCCGCTTGGCGAGCTTCCAGTCTGCCACCGACGGGTTGTGCGTCTTGACCGTCGCCTTGTGGACAGTGAAAGATATGTCTGGGCGCATGCAGCGAGCGATCCATAACAGACTTCCAAACAGCAACTGAAAACGTCCTATCGTCACCACTCCGTCTCGTCATGACGTGGGCAACGCTTCAGTCACGTCGTTCTCGTTCTATCCCATGCCGATTGGCGTACGCACCACATGCGCCGCCTCCATCCCAAACTCCCGCAACAAGTCCTCTATCGCGGCTTGCTGGTCCAAGTGGTATACTACTTCCTCGCTGTACGTAACACGTATACCGAAAAAAATTGTTCGCTTTTCCCAGGTCCTTCACAGCCAGGTTGGACATGTGGTGTTGGAGAACACACAAAATCGTCAAGTTTGGCTTCCTCGCAATACACACAACAAATTCGCCGAGTCTAAGGTCGGCGACTCTGTGTGTGTGGCCTGCGCGTCACATGTCGCTCGCGTCGCCACGTCCTTCCGGTGCATTTTTTTATTTCTTGCCACTGTTCGTAGCCCCAGCACCTCCATCACCAAACAACTCGGCTGCATCTCCATTTTCGCCTGTGGACTCATCCACGTCGTCGCCATCTTCGCCCCTCAGGTACAGCCTTTGCACTTGCTCATTCTGAGCCTTATCCAGGGTCTCTATGTTTTTCACATGCTGCGTGGTTATCATTACCCGGTCTTTCGGCAGGTATACTCTGTAGCCTTTAGTTTCTTCGCCCACGCCGACGATCATTCCTTTCTGCGCACGGTGCGAGAAATTCTTGTTGCATGGATCCCTGTACACCATACACGGAGAGCCGAACACCACTATCTCGCCCAGCGAGGGGCTTGCTTCGTCAGTAGTTTCAACGGTGAAGTCCTCCCCGGATTTGCGTTGGGCGGCGATCTGTTTAGGATATAGGCCAAGCAACCTAGGCCTCGAACATCTTGGCCCTGCGCTTTACGAATAGACGTATATTTGAGGAGACATCTAGTTTTCATAGCGACCGCGTTTTGCAATTGTGTCGCGAATTGGACGACTAGTCCATAAGATGGTATGTGGATCAAGCAGGAAGCTGAGAACCTACAGCTTTTACACGAGCCGTGGTTACCGTCTGCTGATGCCACGGACTAACAATCATGGTTTTATAAAGTAGCACGAGACAGACCAGTGGTTTTTGCTCGGGAACGTAGTTGCAGCGGACCCTCAGTAAAGGAATAGTTTTGTACAAGATCGCTCGCAAATACATCCTCACAAGCATGTATATACGCATTAGAGATATTTTGTTGAAGTCCGTGTAGGTGAGCACCACTTCCTCTGCAAACATTCGCTTGGCTGCTTCGAACGCCTTTTGCGCAACCCTCCTCCATTGGAACGGCCTTTTCGTCAAAGTCAACGCCGTCAAGGGCGGCAAGGGCGCCAAAATCGCGGATCGTCTTCGCCATAAGTCTTTGTAATGATTGATCATCCCAATGAATCTCTTCAGGTTTCGGATATTTCTGGGCCACGACAACTTGGATATGGCGTCGATCTTCTTGGGCAATGGTCTCTTTCCTTTGATGCTGATGAGAAACCTAGATACTCTACCTTGGTCGCACAAAACTTACTTTTGTGTCCATGCAGGACGACTCCAGCATCTCGCAGTCTTCGGAGCACTTCGCGTAAATGTATGAGATGCTTGTCGAAGGTGTCTGATAAGATCAACACACCGTCAAGGTACACTTGCACGTAGGGAAGATCGCCGAGTAGGTGCTGCATGACTGCATGAAATTCATCCTCCATTGTTGTAGCATTCCTGCACTGTAATGCCGGCACTGTTCGCCCCGAACTAGTGGATGTCCGTCACCCGGAAAGACCCACCGCTCCAATTCCAGCAAGTTTGTGAAGTGGGTCTCGTAGTCTTCTACCGACATGTTTCTTGCCTTCTTGATGTTCCTTATTTCTTGGTGCAGTTCCTCTCGCGTCTCTAGGGGACAGTATCGTCGCCCAACGGCATCCATGGCGCCCACAACCACGTAATATCTCCGCGACCGGGGATCTTGGAGCTCCGCCCGCAGCATTTGGTCGAACTTATCCAGGACTCGTCCCGAGAGGAGCTGCCGAATGATCTCCAGCAGATCCTGCGACGATCGGATCGAGGTGGACAGCCCCAGGAAGGTATTTAGGCGCATAAGCTCCTGCTGGCACTCCAGCCACGTCTTCCAACCGCCTCCTCTAAACGGGAGCACACTCTTGGTGCCTTCAAACCGACCTTGCGACTTGAACTTAATCGGTTTTCCTTTCATCTTGATCCTTCACACAATTGAAATTTCAATTTGTCGTGTCACTGCCTTCTGTGGCAAAATTAAGAATGATTCATTTGCTCGTTAGACTCGACTCGCCGATAATTCCTACGTTTTTCCTCGGTGGCGCGCTGTCGCCAGCCATCCACTATCACGAGTCCGTTGGCACAACATCTTCCCCCGCCACACCCACCCGAGATAGGCAGTGGGTGACGCTTTGCTGTTTGTTTCCGGTACAACTGTGGCATGAGGTGAACAGGGTGACCAGCGCCTATATAAACCCGATACAAATGTGGCAGACAAGGTTAATGCGATACCATAGTCAATTCAAGTCATATGAACCTAAAAATTGGTATCACTGCGAATGGCAGGATAGGTGACATATGTTGGAGTATAGACTGGCCCTGCAACCAATCAGAGTGATATGTCCACTACGCAGTCAACGAGCTGGGTGCTCATGGAAATCTGGTAAATTATGTTAAAACATATGGAGAAAATGATAGTACTTCTTATTTTGGACGAAAACATGCGCATCATCTAGTATCGATTATGTGTGCATTACGAAGCCAATTCGAAGAATATAGAACAACAAGTTGTGAAACCTACGTTTCCAAGCAATATGAAAAGATGGTACTATGCTTGGCGTGCCAGAGACAGGCGTCAACAGCCAATCACAGGACTATATATATATGGTCGGCGCTACATATGTATCGCACTAAAATGACGTCGCGTTATGGGCTCTATTTTGGGCTTTTGCTGCTGTTTATTCCTGTAGCGCGCTGCTTTTTAGCGCCCAAGTTAGTACTACTCGACACACTATTTTCGGTTATCAGACGATACTGACGGTAATACTGATCACAGCATAATGAAACTAAGTGTAACTGGGTTTTTCAGTATGGCGAACAGGATGGTGATACTCTGAGCGAGCAGAAACAGGCGCATCCGCCAATCAGCGATCCGCAACGATACCAACGGCTGTACTCCACCGATTGGGCTGAAAACTCGGAGAAATATGTTTTCATATATGGAGAACATGATGGTGACAGTCCCATGTGACAGAGACAGGCCCATCAGCCAATCAGCGATCAGGAACGATTGCTGCGGCTGTACATACCGGATTGGGCTGAAAACTTGGGGAAGAATGTTTTCATATACGGGGAAGAAGATGGTGATAGTGTGAAAAGACAGAGACAGGCCCATCACCCAATCAGCGATCGGGAAGGATAGCTATGGCCGGAATTACCGGATTGGGATGACAACTTGGGAGACTACGTTTTCATGTGTGGAGAACACGATGTTGATTGTCTGAGATGACATAGACAGACCCATCAGCCAATCAGCGAGTAGCAACGTTATCTACGGTGGCACACACCTGCTTCGACTAAAACCTTGGAGAATCACGTGTTTGTATACTCGGAACACGATGGTGACACTGCGAAGTGATAGAGACAGGCCTGTCAAGCAGTCAACGATCAGTAAGGTTCATTACGGCCGCTTACTCCCGTTTGGGATGAGAACTTCGGAGACTACGTTTGCGTATGTGGAGAAGAAGATGGTGATAGTTTGAAGCGACAGAAACTGGTGCATCCGCCAATGAGCGTTCACATACGCCATTGCAGGCATCGTACGCCCGACTCAATCGAAACAGTGACGAGATATGTTTCGACGCAAGGTGAACTTGCTGGTTGGACTCAACGAAGAACATAATGAAAGTACGTCCTTGAGTATGTGATTATGAGACAAATGGTGTGTAAGGTCGGAATATGTGTAGCAAATGAATGTGCGTATGTAGGTTTGAATATTTGTATAGTGCGAGTGTATGCAGCGTATCATTGGAGGTTGGGAAGTCTGTTGTCGAGGGAGAATATGTGTCGAATAAGCGTGTTGTATCATATATAGATGTGTGTATGGGAACGACAAAAACGTATGTAGACTAGTTACTGAAACGAGGATCAATAAGAAGTAGTGGAAACAGGTCATGGATGACTATGCATGCGAGAGTGGTATTGGGAATCGTATGAAGGTGAGTGAGTGTACGCTTGTGTAGAGTAGGAATAGGTGTAGAGTATGAGTGTGTAGAGTGGGAATGTATGCCGAGAATGCGTGTTATTGTGTATGGATGTGTTCGTGTTTGCGTGTTGGTAGTATATGGTTTGAGTCAAATGAACGTGTCTATATATATATGGTCGGCGCTACATATGTATCGCACTAAAATGACGTCGCGTTATGGGGTCTATTTTGGGCTTTTGCTGCTGTTTATTCCTGTAGCGCGCTGCTTTTTAGCGCCCAAGTTAGTACTACTCGACACACTATTTTCGGTTATCAGACGATACTGACAGTAATACTGATCACAGCATAATGAAAATAAGTGTAACTGGGGTTTTCAGTAAGGCGAACACGATGGTGATACTCTGAGCGAGCAGAAACAGGCGCATCCGCCAATCAGCGATCCGCAACGAGAACTACGGCTGTGCTCCACCGATTGGGCTGGAAACTTGTGGAAGTATGTTTTCATATACGGAGAACATGATGGTGACAGTCCCATGTGACAGAGACAGGCCCATCAGCCAATCAGCGATCGGGAAGGATAGCTATGGCCGGAATTACCGGATTGGGACGAAAACTTGGGAGACGACGTTTTCATATGTGGAGAACACGACGTAGATTGTCTGTGGTGACATAGACAGGCCCATCAGCCAATCAGCGAGTAGCAACGTTATCTACGGTGGCACACACCTGCTTCGACTACAACCTTGGAGAATCACGTTTTTGTATACGAGGAACACGAAGGTGACACTGCGAAGTGATAGAGGCAGGCCTGTGAACCAATCGACGATCGGTAAGGGTAATTACGGCCGCTTACTCCCGTTTGGGATGAGAACTTGGGAGACTACGTTTTCGTATGTGGGGAAGAAGATGGTGATCGTTTGCAGCGACAGAAACTGGTGCATCGGCCAATGAGCGTTCACAGACGCCATTGCAGGCATCGTACGCCCGACTCAATCGAAACAGTGACGAGATATGTTTCGACGCAAGGTGAACTTGCTGGCGGGACTCAACGAAGAACATAATGAAAGTACGTCCTTGAGTATGTGATTATGAGACAAATGGTGTGTAAGGTCGGAATATGTGTAGCAACTGAATGTGCGTATGTACGTTTGAATGTTTGTATAGTGCGAGTGTATGCAGCGTATCATTGGAGGGTGGGAAGTCTGTTGTCGAGGGAGAATATGTGTAGCATAAGCGTGTTGTATCATATATATGTGTGTGTATGGGAACGACAAAAACGTATGTAGAAGAGTTAATGAGACGAGGATCTATATATATATGGTCGGCGCTACATATGTATCGCACTAAAATGACGTCGCGTTATGGGCTCTATTTTGGGCTTTTGCTGCTGTTTATTCCTGTAGCGCGCTGCTTTTTAGCGCCCAAGTTAGTACTACTCGATACACTATTTTCGGTTATCAGACGATACTGACGGTAATACTGATCACAGCATAATGAAACTAAGTGTAACTGGGTTTTCAGTATGGCGAACAGGATGGTGATACTCTGAGCGAGCAGAAACAGGCGCATCCGCCAATCAGCGATCCGCAACGATACCAACGGCTGTACTCCACCGATTGGGCTGAAAACTCGGAGAAATATGTTTTCATATACGGAGAACATGATGGTGATAGTCTCCTGTGACAGAGACAAGTCCATCAGCCAATCAGCGATCAGGAACGATTGCTGCGGCTGTACATACCGGTTTCGGCTGAAACCTTAGGGGACGACGCTTTCATATACGGGGAAGAAGATGGTGATAGTGTGAAAAGACAGAGACAGGCCCATCACCCAATCAGCGATCGGGAAGGATAGCTATGGCCGGAATTACCGGATTGGGATGAAAACGTGGGAGACTACGTTTTCATATGTGGAGAACACGATGTAGATTGTCTGAGATGACATAGACAGGCCCACCAGCCAATCAGCGAGTAGCAACGTTATCTACGGCCGCACACACCTGCTTCGACTACAACCTTGGAGAACCACGTTTTTGTATATGAGGAGCACGATGGTGACACTGCGAAGTGATAGAGACAGGCCTGTCAACAAATCAACGATCAGTAAGGTTCATTACGGCCGCTTACTCCCGTTTGGGATGAGAACTTGCGAGACTACGTTTTCGTATGTGGGGAAGAAGATGGTGATAGTTTGCAGCGACAGAAACTGGTGCATCCGCCAATGAGCGTTCACACACGCCATTGCAGGCATCGTACGCCCGACTCAATCGAAACCGTGAAGAGATATGTTTCGACGCAAGGTGAACTTGCTGGCGGGACTCAACGAAGAACATAATGAAAGTACGTCCTTGAGTCTGTGATTATGAGACAAATGGTGTGTAAGGTCGGAATACGTGTAGCAAATGAATGTGCGTATGTAGGTTTGAATATTTGTATAGTGCGAGTGTATGCAGCGTATCATTGGAGGGTGGGAAGTCTGTTGTCGAGGGAGAATATGTGTAGCATAAGCGTGTTGTATCATATATATGTGTGTGTATGGGAACGACAAAAACGTATGTAGAAGAGTTAATGAGACGAGGATCTATATATATATGGTCGGCGCTACATATGTATCGCACTAAAATGACGTCGCGTTATGGGCTCTATTTTGGGCTTTGCTGCTGTTTATTCCTGTAGCGCGCTGCTTTTTAGCGCCCAAGTTAGTACTACTCGATACACTATTTTCGGTTATCAGACGATACTGACGGTAATACTGATCACAGCATAATGAAACTAAGTGTAACTGGGTTTTTCAGTATGGCGAACAGGATGGTGATACTCTGAGCGAGCAGAAACAGGCGCATCCGCCAATCAGCGATCCGCAACGATACCAACGGCTGTACTCCACCGATTGGGCTGAAAACTCGGAGAAATATGTTTTCATATACGGAGAACATGATGGTGATAGTCTCCTGTGACAGAGACAAGTCCATCAGCCAATCAGCGATCAGGAACGATTGCTGCGGCTGTACATACCGGTTTCGGCTGAAACCTTAGGGGACGACGCTTTCATATACGGGGAAGAAGATGGTGATAGTGTGAAAAGACAGAGACAGGCCCATCACCCAATCAGCGATCGGGAAGGATAGCTATGGCCGGAATTACCGGATTGGGATGAAAACGTGGGAGACTACGTTTTCATATGTGGAGAACACGATGTAGATTGTCTGAGATGACATAGACAGGCCCACCAGCCAATCAGCGAGTAGCAACGTTATCTACGGCCGCACACACCTGCTTCGACTACAACCTTGGAGAACCACGTTTTTGTATATGAGGAGCACGATGGTGACACTGCGAAGTGATAGAGACAGGCCTGTCAACAAATCAACGATCAGTAAGGTTCATTACGGCCGCTTACTCCCGTTTGGGATGAGAACTTGCGAGACTACGTTTTCGTATGTGGGGAAGAAGATGGTGATAGTTTGCAGCGACAGAAACTGGTGCATCCGCCAATGAGCGTTCACACACGCCATTGCAGGCATCGTACGCCCGACTCAATCGAAACCGTGAAGAGATATGTTTCGACGCAAGGTGAACTTGCTGGCGGGACTCAACGAAGAACATAATGAAAGTACGTCCTTGAGTCTGTGATTATGAGACAAATGGTGTGTAAGGTCGGAATACGTGTAGCAAATGAATGTGCGTATGTAGGTTTGAATATTTGTATAGTGCGAGTGTATGCAGCGTATCATTGGAGGGTGGGAAGTCTGTTGTCGAGGGAGAATATGTGTCGAATAAGCGTGTTGTATCATATATAGATGTGTGTATGGGAGCGACTATATATATATGGTCGGCGCTACATATGTATCGCACTAAAATGACGTCGCGTTATGGGCTCTATTTTGGGCTTTTGCTGCTGTTTATTCCTGTAGCGCGCTGCTTTTTAGCGCCCAAATGAGTACTACTCGACACACTATTTTCGGTTATCAGACGATACTGACGGTAATACTGATCAGAGCATAATGAAACTAAGTGTAACTGGGTTTTTCAGTATGGCGAACAGGATGGTGATACTCTGAGCGAGCAGAAACAGGCGCATCCGCCAATCAGCGATCCGCAACGATACCAACGGCTGTACTCCATCGATTGCGCTGAAAACTTGGGGAACTATGTTTTCATATACGGGGAACATGATGGTGATAGTGTGAAAAGACAGAGACAGGCCCATCATCCAATCAGCGATCAGGAACGATTGCTGCGGCTGTACATACCGGATTGGGCTGAAAACTTGGGGAAGAATGTTTTCATATACGGGGAAGAAGATGGTGATAGTGTGAAAAGACAGAGACAGGCCCATCACCCAATCAGCGATCGGGAAGGATAGCTATGGCCGGAATTACCGGATTGGGATGACAACTTGGGAGACTACGTTTTCATGTGTGGAGAACACGATGTTGATTGTCTGAGATGACATAGACAGACCCATCAGCCAATCAGCGAGTAGCAACGTTATCTACGGTGGCACACACCTGCTTCGACTACAACCTTGGAGAACCACGTGTTTGTATACTCGGAACACGATGGTGACACTGCGAAGTGATAGAGACAGGCCTGTCAAGCAGTCAACGATCGGGAAGGATAGCTATGGCCGGAATTACCGGATTAGGATGAAAACTTGGGAGACGACGTTTTCGTATGTGGGGAAGAAGATGGTGATAGTTTGCAGCGACAGAAACTGGTGCATCCGCCCATGAGCGTTCACAAAAGCCATTGCAGGCATCGTACGCCCGACTCAATCGAAACAGTGACGAGATATGTTTCGACGCAAGGTGAACTTGCTGGCGGGACTCAACGAAGAACATAATGAAAGTACGTCCTTGAGTCTGTGATTATGAGACAAATGGTGTGTATGGTCGGAATACGTGTAGCAAATGAATGTGCGTATGTAGGTTTGAATATTTGTATCGTACGAGTGTATGCAGCGTATCATTGGAGGTTGGGAAGTCTGTTGTCGAGGGAGAATATGTGTCGAATAAGCGTGTTGTATCATATATAGATGTGTGTATGGGAGCGACAAAAACGTATGTAGACTAGTTAACGAAACGATTAAGGACAGGTATGTGGAAACAGGTCATGGATGACTATGCGTGCGAGAGTGTTATTTGTTATTGGGAATCGTATGAAGGTGAGTGAGTGTACGCTTGTGTAGAGTACGCGTAGGTGTAGCATATGAGTGTGTAGAGTGGGAATGTATGCAGAGAATGCGTGGTATTGTGTATGGATGTGTTCGTGTTTGCGTGTTGGTAGTATATGGTTAGAGTAAAAGGAACGTGTCTATATATATATGGTCGGCGCTACATATGTATCGCACTAAAATGACGTCGCGTTATGGGCTCTATTTTGGGCTTTTGCTGCTGTTTATTCCTGTAGCGCGCTGCTTTTTAGCGCCCAAGTTAGTACTACTCGATACACTATTTTCGGTTATCAGACGATACTGACGGTAATACTGATCAGAGCATAATGAAACTAAGTGTAACTGGGGTTTTCAGTATGGCGAACAGGATGGTGATACTCTGAGCGAGCAGAAACAGGCGCATCCGCCAATCAGCGATCCGCAACGAAAACAACGGCTGTGCTCCACCAATTGGGCTGAAAACTTGGGGAAATATGTTTTCATATACGGGGAAGAAGATGGTGATAGTGTGAAAAGACAGAGACAGGCCCATCAGCCAATCAGCGATCAGGAACGATTGCTGCGGCTGTACATACCGGTTTCGGCTGAAAACTTGGGAGACTACGTTTTCATACGCGGGGAAGAAGATGGCGATAGTTTGAAGTGACAGAAGCAGATGCATCGGCCAATGAGCGTTCACAAAAGCCATTGGAGGCATCATACGCCCGACTTAATCGAAACAGTGAATTGATATGTTTCGACGCATGGTGAACATGCCGATGGGACTTAACTAAGAACATAAAGAGAGTAAGTATTTGAGTGGGGATTAACAATGCGTACCTAAAAGCGTCCTAAGCCTAACAATTTGTCCTAAAAGCCGGGCTTCTTTTATGTGAGTCACATGAGTATTAGGACGCGTTTAGGACAAACCTGGCAGAAATTTTAGGCTTAGGACACATTTTTCAGCATACAAAGCTCCATACAAAAGCAAATCAAAATCAAATATCTATCCGAGCAAAACCTTGCAATAAGCTAGAAAAAGCCTACTCAAGAGGGTAATCATCAGGGATCGTTGGATCGGCGCAGTCAGCATGTGCTGGTGGTTCACGGACGCCTGCACGCACTTGATTCACCATCTCTTTCACACGCGCTGCTTCATTTTTGGTGACTTGGAGCCAGACGTACGGGCTAGGATGCGCATTCTTGAAGCACTGCTGATAGTGAAAGTTGTATGATTCAACTGGGTTGTTCGTGCGGTTTTTGATGTCGTCGGAGCTCAACATCATCTCATTCACGTTCCACCAGCTCGGCTCAAACTTCACCATCCATGTCTGTGTAAAGTAAGACCATAATGTGTTCCACGCCTTTTTAGAGCCTTACTCGTCGATCTTGGATCGCACATACGAAATTCCACTTGACTTGATCTCACTGATGGGGATTACGGTCAGCACATCGATGACACCTCGTCTCATTGCAGTCGACACGTGCTCCTTCGGGATCCGCAAGTCGATCAGCTTCCTGCGTATGGCTTGCTTCCAGTGAAAGAGACAGCCCACCATTGCTGATGTTGGAAAGGCCTTCGTGACTGCGTTGATAAGGGCGAGTTCAAAGTCGCACGTAACAGTGCGTGGTTTCAACTTGAAGTTGATTGACGCTTGGATCCAGTACAGCGCGTTTGTGTAGGTTGCCTCGCACTTAGATGTTGCAAGCACGTAGGCTACAGGAACGTACACGTCGACAGAGGCATCGTGTGCAACAATGATGATCACCTGGTAAAATGGCTTTGGGCAGATCTTGAATGTTCCGTCAATGAACAAAGCCAGACCGGGGTGCTTGAGGGTCGAGATTTTTTCAGGATGTGCAAAGCCGCAGATTCTCTGAAGCACATTCTTGCTGACGAACGCTGAGTTGAAGAGTAGGAAAAACCGTTCATCCATCTCAGACAGAAAGCAGCGCGGTTCAGTCTCGATCGTCCGAAAAAATCACCTCCGTTGACAGTCTCACGGACAAACGGCACGTGCCGAATGCCCTTGTTGCGGCTGAGCGCCTGAAAAGGCTGGTCTTTGTACTTGGTCTTGAGCACGTCGTACACGTTAACCCAAACTCTCCCTGGAATTATAGAAAGGTCGGCCTGCCCTGCCTCTTCTAGGAGCTCCTTCATTTCCGCAACGGCATTGATTGCAGCCTTGGTAGGCTTCTCACAACTGTGCTCGTTCTTGACAATTGTTGGAGCTCCCTCGGAAACGACGAGACGGTATGGACACCTTGAGCGATGGTTGGCACATGACAGATACTGCCGCTTGATTTCGCCCTCCTCTTTAATGGTCCTCTTGATGTGGAACGCATGCTCGTCGTAGTTCATTTTGACGAATGAAGAAAGTTGAGACCAGGCTAGTTTTAAGAGCGCGTGAAGCGCAATAGCAGATGCCTCCGACAATGGGAGAAGTTTTGGATAATATTGTGCATACTACAAATAAATTGTGGCCGTCATTTACGCATGCAAACCTCGAGATACGTCAGAACCTGTTTGAAATAATAAACTGAAGTGCTCGTTTATGGTTTCAAGTACAATTGTGCTACAAGTGACCTCCAAAACACGATATAAAAGGAAAAATGATAGATAACATTTATCTGTTTTGACGTTAGTTCTGGCTGAACAGCAGTGAACCCATCATTCATTAGGACGCGGTAGGACTCGGCCAAATTGTGGACGCACCAGAATTATAGGACGCCATTAGGACAAAATGTTTAGGACAAAACGTTCGGCTTAGGATGCTTTTAGGTACGCATTGTATGTACTCTATTTGAGTATGTGATTACGAGAAATATGGTGTGTAAGGTCGGAATGTGCGTAGTAACTGAATATGCGCGTGTAGGTTTGAACGGTTGTATAGTACGAGTGTATGCCGAGTATAATTAGAGGCTGGGAAGTATGTGTAGAGTGGGAATGTATGCAGAGTATGAGTGTTGTGGTGTATGAATGTTTATGGTTTGATAATAACATGGTGTCGTTTGAGTTAAAATGAAAGTGTAAATAGTATGATTTGGTGATAGGTAAATGAGAAAGATAGGATGGGAGTGAAAGAAAAAGGAAGGAATGATAATAGTTGATTATAATGAGATGGATTGGGATTGATAAGAAAGGTGATTTGAATGAATTGATAGAGAGTTAGTTGGTTAGTAATGTGGAAAATTGAGAAGAAGAAGTATGTGGAGAGTATGGATGGTATATGAGAGACATTTTATCAAAAGTATCCTTATGGCCATTTTGAGTTTTTTTGTAATGAGCCTCGGAAGTCTGTGGATGGTTCGAGTGCCAGTTTTCGTCGAGCCGAGAAAAACGCAAAAACTGATCGATCCTCCGAAAGCATGTCTTCCGACAGCGACGAAGGCTCCTCCGACGCTGCCTCAGCGGCAGGCTGCTCCCCGACGGACGATGACGACGCTCCGACCTCTTCGGAGGTCTCTGTTCCCAGGTCTGGGCCTCTTGTCGACGAGCTTCAGGACGTTGCCGCCCAAGTTTCTAAGCTGGAAGCGGTGGGGTGCTGCACCAAGCATTGCTTTGTCGGGAAGCGAGACGCGGCCATCAATTTCTTCCTCTCGGTGTCCCACATGTCCAAGAGCGAGCACCAGGTGTCGCTGCTAACCGCCTTGGGGTCTCCGCCGCAACGTCCGACACAGCTGCAGGTTCCCGAGAACGGTTCCCCTACAACCTACCGTTCGTCGGTGTCGTGTGTAAGTTCGCTTTCGAGAATGCCTATGGAATCAGCCACAGAACGCTATCTATCTATCGCAAAAGGTTGAAAGATGGCTGGATATCTGCTAAGGAGCATGGCAACACTGAGAATAAGAACGCGGCGGCCATGGATGAAGATCTACTTGTAGGGTGGTTCGAGTCGATTGCTGATACGTTTGGCGAGGTTGTTCCGGTCCGTGTGCAGTGCAAGCCGTTAGGCGCATCAAAGCAGCGGCGCTACTCGTATGCCCTACACACGCTGCTACCGCCCGTGTTTACATGGGAGATGCTGTGTGAGGAATACAAAAAGCACCTAGATGAGTTGTACGAAGATACTCCACGCCCGTCACGGAGCGCATTCACGCGGATCCTTCACAAAAATGCTCGACAATTGGTATACGATCCGGAAGAAGCCAGGTGTGTGACGTGTGTTCGATCTACCGCAATAGGATGATCGCTGAAGCAGACGCTGTAGAGACCGAGGTGTGGTGAAGCTTGTTGCGGATTGATGGGAAGAGACCGCGATTGTTGGATGATGGTGAGGGATGGGTGAGACACACAGAGAACATTCGGAGAACTCCCGACCGACCGACCGCGATCAGTTTTGGGTTGGTCACTTTAGTCGGTCATTGGTGGTCGATCACGAGCAATCATTTCGGTACACGGTCACTTTCGGTTGATCAGGTGCGATCATTTCGACACGCGATCACGATCACTTCCGGTGATCACTGTGCATCGGTCATGTGCAGTTATGTGGGTATGCAATCAGTCTCTGGTGGCACTCTACGATCGAGTGGATGTTGCGCAAAGGAAGCCCGGCGAAGGAGTGATGCGCAAGCAAGTTGAAGGACGGCGGAGCTGATTAATACCCAATGAGCGGTGACAAGATCTTGGGTGCTCTCTTTGAAGCAAGGGCAAAGTAAGGATAGTGTAGAGGAGTGCAGACAGCTGTAGTGGATAGAGAAGAATGCTAAAGAACAAACAGAGTTGATTTTCCCTGGAACGCACAAGAGGCATCGGTCACGGGAAGGCATATTGGCCCACCCACGCCGTCAATTCGCAGAGGGCCCGGAAGGTTTTGGCCGGTGATCACTCACCCCTGAGATCCCGCTATCGGAAGCGGTTACGCTCGCAAGAGCCCAAGCAAAGGAAAGGGCAAGGACAAGAAGGGCCCAAGACAGCGTCTGGCCCGTCGACCACGAGCTCGAAGACTCGCTCGGAGGACGACACCCCAACCCGGACAGCAGGCGAAGCATATCCACGCTGCTGCCCAAGGTCCCGCGACTACCCAAGTCGGTTCAAGTGACCATCAACCCACTCATCTCCAAGCCACCTGAAGAGCGTTACACGCTCGCCGACGGGTACACAAGGTGAGAAAGAGTTCAGCACACGCACGGCATATCGGAGTACCCCTCCGCAGTCGGCAGTCTGGGCACCGTGCGCAAGAGCGGTTTCGGTAAATCGCGCTCCGCCACAGAGGTATTCGGTGAGCATCTAACGTCGGCCAAAGCTATGAGGTGGGTAGAGATACTTTTGATTAGTTGCCATGATTTCCTGACGTATATCTAAATTTTGTATGGATTTGTGTAGGGTTGCTTATCGCCTGGATGTTGCTCAGAGCGATAAGGACAGCATCGTCTTAATCATGGACTATGCTCAAAATCTCACGCTGCCGCATGTGCCTGACGTTTCCTCGAGCTGGTATTTCCTTTCGTTAATTTCTGTTTCTCTATTTGGAGTGTATTGCGCGAACGACTCCAGCTACAATTACTTCATGTATTCGGAAAGAAAGGGTGGCAAAGGGGCAAATGAAGTGACAAGCATGCTGCACCACGCTCTGGATCTGTACTGTGTTTTCGATGCCGCCAACAAGGAAGTTGTTGACCTGGATGAAACACGCGTTCGAGTCACTGTGTGGGCTGACAACTGTGGGGGCAGAACAAGAACTCTCAGGTTGTCTGGTACTTAATGTTTCTGGTGGAGTATGGCGTTTTGCACGAAGCAAATTTAAAATTCTTCACAAAAGGCCATACTAAGAACGCGTGTGACCGCGGTTTCGGTATTATTAAAAGACACATGCGTCGTGAGTCATGCTGGACTATGCCGACCCTAGTGGAAGCAGTAGATCGAGCCACTGAGAACGTTAGCGTTGTGAACCTCGAGGAGGAGAGCCATCCTTTTGGGCATCGAAAAAGGTTTTTGCAGCTAGATACCGAAAGCTGGCTGGTATACAAAAGTATCATATTTTTCGAATGACGCGCGAGAAGCCAGGCTTTGTGGAGTGTAAAGAAACCCCCGCGGCGAAAGGCGTCTGGGTAAGGCTCCATAAAGACAAAGACCCAAAAGCACAGTCGCTGGCGGAGTTTACGAGAGCATGGAGCGCAGTTCCCAAAGCCGAAGACAAGGCGCTGAATCCTGAGAAGATTTCTGACATCTACAACAAGGTGCTTCCGTTCGTGCCTAGTCAGTTTGCTGACGATCCAATTTACCAGAAGCCCTCAGAGTCCATTGCAGAGACTGCACGAGAGATTAAGCGGGCGCGGCGCAGCAGAGCCGACAACAAAAGAAAGCAAAGAGACGAGGAAAACGAGCAGAAGGAGAAGGAGAACGAGCACGAGCTAGACGAGCAGGAGGAGAACGAGCAAGTCGACGACGACGACGAAGGTAAAGAAGCTAAAGTGTAGTACAAATGGCTACTCTGTTAAGGATACTTTCGAGTAACCAGAAACTTTTTTATCTCAATATCTTATTCAAATGTCATTTTGAAATTGTTCTAGTGTGTTTTAACGCGCGTGGATTGGCTGATCAGAAAGTCCTGGATTTCAGCTTTAAGAACATGTAAAAATGTGAAATCGGCATTTTTGGTCACCTGGGCGTGATGTATGTCTTCACCACGGCATAACTTTGCTTCTCCATCGAATTTTCAGACGTGAAATGGCTCTGGGGTAGCTAAGCTGCCACCGTTTCGCCCTAGACTAGTCATTAAATAACCTCAAAATGGCCATAAGGATACTTTTGATAAAATGTCTCTCATATAATAGTGTAAGAGTGTATATAAGTGTAAGTGTATGAGGTGTGTAAGAGTAGATATGTAGATACAGTATAGAGAAGTATGAGTATGTGAAATAGGAAGGTTTAAAGAAGGAGTATGTAGAGAATAAATGGGTGTAGTGTAAAGTATAAATGTGTAAAAAGAGTGTGTAAGAAGAGAAAAAATGGAGTTAAGGAAGGAATAGAGAAAGTTTGAGTAATAGAAATTGAAAAAATGATGGGTGTTTGTGTGTTGGTGTGTGTGTATGTAGAGTATGGATGTTTGTGGTGAATAGAAATGTATGTGGAGTGTAAGTGTAAGTATGTGTGAGTGTAAATAGAGAGTAAGTGTAAAAAGTGTGATTGTGAATAGAGTGTGATTGTTGTAGAGTATAAGTGTGTGTAAAGAATGAGTATGTGAGAGTGTGAGGATGTGTACGTGAGAGGGTGAGTGTTGTGGAGTGTGAGTGTTGTAGAGTGTGAGTATGTGTAGAGTGTGAGTGTTGTAGAGTGTGTGTAGAGTGTGAGTGTGAGTATGTGTAGAGTGTGAGTGTGTGTAAAGTATGAGTATGTGAGAGTATGAGGATGTGTATGTGTAGAGTGTGAGGATGTGTATGTGTAGAGTGTGAGGATGTGTATGTGTAGAGTGTGATTGTTGTAGAGTATAAGTGTGTGTAAAGTATGAGTATGTGAGAGTGTGAGGATGTGTATGTGTAGAGTGTGAGGATGTGTATGTGTAGAGTGTGATTGTTGTAGAGTATAAGTGTGTGTAAAGTATGAGTATGTGAGAGTGTGAGGATGTGTATGTGTAGAGTGTGAGGATGTGTAAGTGTAGAGTGTGAGTGTGTGTAGAGTGTGTGTGTAGAGGGTGAGTGTTGTAGAGTGTGAGTGTGTGTAGAGTGTTGTAGAGTGTGAGTATGTGTAGAGTGTGTGTAGAGTGTGAGTGTTGTAGAGTGTGAGTGTTGTATAGTGTGAGTGTGAGTGTTGTAGAGTGTGAGTATGTGTAGAGTGTGTGTAGAGTGTGAGTGTGAGTGTGTAGAGTGTGAGTGTGTGTGGAGTGTGAGTGTGTGTGGAGAGTGAGTGAGTGTAGAGTGTGAGTGTGTGTAGAGTATAAGTGTATGTAAAGTATGAGTATGTGAGAGTGTGAGGATGTGTATGTGTAGAGTGTGAGGATGTGTATGTATAGAGTGTGAGTGTGAGTGTGTGTAGAGTGTGAGTGTGTGTAAAGTATGAGTATGTGAGAGTATGAGAATGTGTATGTGAGAGGGTGAGTGTTGTAGAGTGTGAGGGTTTAGGGTTTAGGGTTTTAGGGTTTAGGGTTTAGGGGTTAGGGTTTAGGGTTTAGGGTTTAGGGTTTAGGGTTTAGGGTTTAGGGTTTAGGGTTTAGGGTTTAGGGTTTAGGGTTTAGGGTTTAGGGTTTAGGGTTTAGGGTTTAGGGTTTAGGGTTTAGGGTTTAGGGTT